>VMDO01017503.1:0-37988 GCA_007922755.1 Pedetes capensis | reverse complement strand
TATGTAAGACATAGTCTGGCCATTCTTGCTTCCAAGGAGCACTCTGGTTGCACTTCTAGGACAGATTTGTTGGTTCTTTTGGCAGTCCATGGTATATTCAATAGACGTCTCCTGCACCACAATTCAAAAGCATCAATTCTTCTTCTGTCTCTCTTGTTCAATGTCCAGCTTTCACAACCATATGATGCGACTGAAAATACCATGGCATGAGTCAGACCCACCTTCGTCTTCAATGTGACATCTTTAGTCCCCGTCAGAAAATTAAATATTTAGGAATTGATATAACCAAAGATCCTAAAGGTCTCTACAATATAAACTTGAAAACATGAAAGAAAGAAAGAAATTGAAGAAGACACTAGAAGATGGAGAGATCTCCCTTGTTCATGGATTGGAAGAATTAACATTGTGAAAATGGTTGTTGTTGTTGTTGTTAGGTGCTGTGGAGTCGGTATCCAACTCATAGCGACCCTCATAGGGTTTTCAATGACTGACTGTTTCGGGATTGCCTTGGGAGTGGATTGCCAGGCCCTTCTCCCAGTGAAAATTGTTATACTACTAAAAGTAATTTACAGATTCAATGCAATTCCCATCAAAATTCCAATCACATGCTTTATAGAAATGGAGGAAAACAATCCTAAAATTCATATGGAAGCACAAAAGATTGCATATAGCCAAAACAATCCTAAGCAGGAGAAATAGTGCAGAAAGGCATCAGAATACCTGACACCAAAATATATTACAGGGCTGGAATAATACAAACAGCCTGGAAGAGGTGGGGAAAAAAAAGTATGAAGATCAATGGAACAGAATAGAGGATCCAGAAATAAACCCACACAGCTACAGCCACCTGATCTTCAAAAAAGGTGCCAAAGGCATAATGGAGAAAAGATTGTCTCTTCAACAAATGTTATTGGAAAAAATGGATATCCATGTGCAGAAGAATGTAAGTAGACCAGTATCTCTCACCCTGTATGAACAACAATTCAAAATGGATCAGTGATCTCAATGTAAAACAGGAAACTTTGAATACACTTGAAGCAAATGTAGGGAACCCACTACAATACATAGGCATAGGCAACTACTTTCTTAACAAGACTCCAATAGCCCAGGATTGGGACCAAGAATTGACAAATAGGATTGCATAACATTAAAATACTTTTGCACAACAAAGGAAACAATTAAAGTGAGAGCCCACAGAACAGGAGAAAATCTTTACTTCCTATGCATTGAACAGAGGATTAATATCTAGATATTTAAAGAACTCAAAAAATTAAACACCAAAGTAACAAATAATCCAATAATTGAATGAGCAATGGAACTGAAAGGGCAGTTCTCAAAGAAGAAATACGAAGGAGTAATAAACACATGAAAAAATACTCAACAACCTCAGCCTTCAGAGAAATGCAAATCAAAACTCCACTGAGATTATTTCTCTATCAGAATGTCCAGCATCAACAAAATCAACAACAACAAATGCTGGAGAAGATGCGGGGAAAAGAACCATTTTATACTGTTAATGGGACTGTAAATTAATACAGCCATTATGGAAACCAGTATGGATGTTCCTCAGAAAACTAAAAATAGAACTACTATGTGATCCAGCTATACCACTCCTAGGTATGTATCAAGGAAGATAAGTCATTATACCACAGACAACTGAACTTCGATGTTTATTGCAGAACTCTTAGCAATTGCAAGGATATGGATTCAGCCCAGAGATCCACCAACAGATGATTGGATTTTTTTAAATGTGGTGTATATACACAATGGAATATTATTCAGTAGTAAAAAAAGAATGAAATTGTGTCATTTGCATCAATATGGATGGAACTAGAGATCATAATTTTAAGCAAAATAACCCAGACTCAAAAAGAGAAATACCATATAATTTCACTCATATGTTGGAGCTAGATCTACCTTAAAGACCATATAGATAGATGATAGATAGATTAATGTGTGTGTAGATACATGCACAATTGTATATATCTAAAATAGGAAAATATGAGGGTATCCATCATGAGGCAGGAGTGGACTAGTGTGAGGGGAGGGAGACTGAAATTTTAGGAAAGGAAGAGGGAGCAACATAGCAGGATAAAGAGGGAGAGAACAAGTGCAAAATATAGGATGCAATTCTATGAAAATTGTGTAATGACTCTCATCATATTGTATGCAATTTTTAAAAATGATACTATTCCTCATAGATATGTACACTTATATTACATTTTAATGAAAATATTTTTGCAAAATTTTAAGGAGATGGAAGTGTCAACAATCCTGATTTTATAATTGCACACTGTACATTTAAACTGAATTCTCACTCTGCACTTCATGAGAATGTAGAATTAAAATACTAATTTAAAATCTTCCTCCCTTTGTTACCAGTGTAGTGCAGTACCAACTCAAGTTCTGAGTATTTGTTGAATAATTAGCAATTTATAAACTACCTCCTGTTTTCCTGTTATTTTGGATCTTTCACTTGTTTACACTGTTGATTCCCACTGGTTTTCTACCCTAAAATCCTTTCATGTATCACATACTTCCATAGTTAACAATAGCTCACTCTAGCAATGGTATTTATATGGACAGTCTGATTTCATGGATCAAACCATGCATCAATTATGGGAAACTGGAATTTCAGCAAGATAATGTGTAATCCTCAGTAGATTTTTCATGCCCCCTAACGATCCATGCCTGCTCAACACACATCTTATTGAGAATACCTTTAATTTTCTTCAGTGGGTTTTTTGTTCATATACCAAATTGTTTCAAAGACTTGAGATTTGACTTCTCTTTTGAATATTAGAGGAATTAAAATATGATGTACATTCTTACATTGTCCTCTGTGGGCTATAAGTGGTCTTTCCCTGTTGCTCACTAAGAAAAGTTGTACTTTCCCTTATGCCTCTTTATAGATACTCTTACATTCAAAATAAGATTGAAACCCTTATTTGAGAAGGCACGTATCATTTGTGATAGCTGTTTGGGAGACTTACTTTTCCCATTGTTTCCCATTTTTGCCATTTTCTTCTATAAAGGTAATTCCTGAATGCTCACCTAAAAAGGAGTAATGCCACTCATTCATCTACTCTTAGCTGGATTTCCATTTGCTTCATAGTAGGGTGTCATTATTATTGTTGTTGTTATTAATTTCATTACATAAAACAACACTCCAAAAGTTTTTAAGTTTCAAGAGATGTGATTATGAGAAAAGCAAGCCAAGAGAGATGCTACCCAAGCAGAAGCATAGGCTGGGAGGGCCAAGTCTTTTAGCTGCAGTTTACAATGACTCTCAGACTCTTAAGCATTCCACACATGGCCTATATTTCTTTTCATCTCTCAAATAAGAAGTGCAAGTTTCAAAGCAAAGCAGGATCCCCTAGCTATGACAATCAGCTTTGAAGTATATAGTAATCAAATGTGGACAAAAGAAACAGAGATCTAAGGTAATTACTTGTTTTATTTTAATAATTGCCTCTCTGAGTACAAATGACAATTTTTGTGGCTTTGTGTTATCTCCTATTTGCCACCTATAGCACAAATGAGAAGAAAAGATAAAATTCTTAAGCACAGTTACTGGTTGGCTGGATGCCATATCAACAGCAAATGCCCCAGTTATTGAGGGTGAACAGATGGAGTGTTTATGATCATCTAGGGTAGGCTTCACATCCTCAACATGGGATTATTAAGAAATACAGGAAGAAAAACAGAAGCTACATTTGGGAGAACAAAACAGAACTGATTTTTACTCTGTTTCTAATTTTTGCTAAGATCCAAGGAATTGAAAAAAAATAAGATCCATGAAATAAATACTTTTTAAGGCACCAATTCTGTTTTCACAAACCATTTTTTTCAATGAATGTCATCTGTGAAGTGTGACATTTAGTTATTGGGATTCAAATGGGATGCAACATTTGTCACTTACTGTTTATAACTAATGATATGAAACATATGTCAAACATATGTTCATCTATATTTGCATCTTTTATACTTGCATAATGATGGCAACATATCGTGTCCACCCTGCACAATAACTTCACTCTAGTGCAGTCTTGCAGGTACTAAAAAGGCAGATGTTATCCAGGATCACATTCAATAAAGTCTACTTAATACTGTCCTGAAATAGGCTCTTCTCTGGAAGCTTGGGCTCTTAAATACTTTCATAGAAAGAATTAGTACAACATGGTAAATAGCAAGATATTTGGGAAGGCAGATTTATAGAGTTGGAAGAGTTCTGGTACCAGAGAGGAGAATATTCATATCTAGATTCCACTTCTCACTAAATATGAAATTTTTGAAAAGTTACTGAAGTTCTCTTAAGCCTTAGTTACCCAATCTGTTGAAAAATAATGCCAATACTCTAAGAATAAAGTGAAATTCTGTAAAGCACCCACCAACTTGTCTTGTCCAGTAGAATTTTTAAAAATGTCCCTCCCTTCCTTTGCCCTTCAGCCAATCAGATCAAAGTACAATTCCTATGTTAATGTACTAGGTAAATGCAAGGGTACTTTTCAACATTCATAAATTAAGGTGACTTGTCTACATGCACCTCTGCATGTGAATCATCAGAACTATGAAAGATTGTAAAAATAATCACTGAGATTTTTGTGGATCAGACAGCTATTTATTAAAATAAAATCTAAGGAAGAATAAGAAATTCTATAATTACATAACTGAGAGGGATTAATTCTAGAAGAAGAAGCAACAAACTTAGGTTAATACTATAGCTAAAATAAATTATTGCTTTAAGGCTTTAACAATAGAATCTCCAAATCCTCAAAAGTGGTAGTGTCTTTCATAAATGTCTCTTCATTAATAAAAACAATAATAGTAGGTAACATCTACTGAGTGCTTTCAATAAATCAAGTAGTGAGTAAAGTACCTGACAAGAAAATATTTTTGTAAGTTTTATAACCATCTTGTGATGTACATATGATCTATATTTTGTATGTTTCCTTGGGTTATCAAAGCTAAGATTTCAGAGTGATTTTGACAGTTTTCACTGCCTTGCTTTAACATACCACTACTCCTTCTTGCATGACTTGAACTCTATCTCAAAATCATATCTCAAATTTTGTCATCATTTCTAATAATGAAGGTTTATTATGTGCCAGGCACTATGCTAGCATTTTACATACATTATAGTTTGCAATCCTCATTATTAACTTAGTAAATAATTTTTTTTATTCTAATGTCACACCTGAAGAAACTCTGGTAACAGACAAAATCAGAGTTTGAGCCCAGATGTGCTTAACTTGAAGGGATTCGCTCCTAAACACAAACGCTTTGTGTTTATAAATGTGTTTGTAACTGTTAGAAATGGGAGCAGGGGGGAGATGATGAATCATATTGTTGACTGCTTGCCTTTGAAAAGACCTGTACAAAAGAGAGAGAGAACATAACATAGCCAAGAACAGAAACAAAAGAACAGCACAAACATGTGCAAACTAAATCTTTATGGGAACTAAGACTTAAAAAAATGTCAAACACCAAAAAGGAGGTCTTTAGTTTTTCAGCTACACTTGAGACAAAAAGAACAAAAACGGTCAGAGTGAATGCTGAGTCAAAAAAGATCATGGTACTGGATGATAAAAAGTAAGCAAAATAACTCACGTACTATTTTTCTTCTTCCTTTTCTATCAAAGACAGTGGCCTTCAACTTGAAAGAGTAGGATAAATGTGGTTTAAAGGAACATTCTAATCATGTACCATGGAGCACACCTGTAATCTCGGTGACTCAGAATGCTGAGACCTGAGGATTGCTGAGTTCATTGGAAGCCAGAGGCAGCCTGCACCAACTTAGATCCTGTTTCAGAAGAAAAAATGAAGGGATTGAGAGTGTGGTTCAGTGTTAGAGCACTTGCCTGGCCCATTTGAGGCTCTGGGTTTAACCTCCAGTACTGAGAAAGAAAGAAAGAAAGAAAGAAAGAAAGAAAGAAAGAAAGAAAGAAAGAAAGAAAGAAAGAAAGAAAGAAAGAAAGAGAAAGGAAAGAGAGAGAGAGGAAGGAAGGAAGGAAAGAAGAATGGAAGGAAGGATGGAAAGAAAGAAGAGAGAGAGAAAGGAAGGAAGGAAGGACTCAGTTTAAGACTACATTACATAGCAAGGTCCTGAAGTGCTAATATTTTACATTGCTGGAAGACAATAGATATATTTTTGGTGCTAGGTAACTCAGCTGTATTATATTGTTGACGAAAGGGAATTCACTTTCTCAGTAGACATTTTCTCTACATTTAACTTTCA
Organism: Pedetes capensis; assembly: GCA_007922755.1. Lineage (NCBI taxonomy): Eukaryota > Metazoa > Chordata > Mammalia > Rodentia > Pedetidae > Pedetes > Pedetes capensis. Next base: position 31,750 of record VMDO01017503.1, on the reverse strand, counting down.
AACAAATCAAAATTATTTAAAGACAAGGAAGGCAACATTTATGATTGCAGGTTTAGAGGCTGACAAAACTTTTGTTAATCTTTGGTTTAATTTGAATATCAATAATATAATTACAACATAATAGAGCCAGGCTTGTTGTTAGGCCAAACTGCGTCTTACATATTTCGGACATGTAGTCAGGAGAGAACAATCCCTGGAGAAGGACATCATGTTTGGAAGAGTGGCAGGTCAACGGAAAAGAGGAAAACCCTCCACCAGATGGATTAACACAGTGTCTGCTACAATGGGCTTAAACATAAATAAGATGGTTTGCCTGGCACAGAATTGGCAAGTGTTTCGATCTGCTGTATATAGGGTCGCTATGAGTCGGACTCGACTCGACGGCACCTAACAACAACAACAACAAGAGCCAGGCTGCCTGGATTCAAATCCACATTCTGTCACTTATGAGCTGACAGCCTTGGGCAATGAACTTGACATTTCTCTGCCACAGATTTCTCACTTGTAAATTTGAGCTGATGATGGTGATTATGATGACAATGTGGTAATGATGATGGCTGTAAAAATTACTCCATATCAAAGGGCTCTTGTAGAGATTAAACAAATTGGTTTATCTGAAAAATAGTTCTCAGCTTCAACTGCATATTGTAATCACTTGGTGATCTTCAGAACCACTCAGTGATGCCACCCACAGACATTCTGATTTAATTGGTTTCCAGTGAGACCTGGTCATTTGGAATTTTATAGCTCCCCAGATGATACTAATTTGTAGTCAAGGCTAGAAACCCCTGATCTAAAGTAGTTGCAAGAGCTCCTGGCAAATATTAAGCACTCGGTAGGTGTTAGTTATAAGACTCAGATGTTCAGGTGACAGTTTTCTTGAATTTCAAAAAATAATATTAGAAAGTCATCTGTAAATGACAATTAACTTTCACATATTCTTGGTAACAAAACTTCCCTTTCGCAATAGCATACTAAACTTAATATCTTCTTTGGCTCTGTTTACACAATTTATTCCTACTCTGATCTACTTTTTTTTACTCTGGCAGGCAGAAGCAAGTTGTAATCCAATAATACTGACCCACTGGATACAGATAAGTATGTAATTTGTTCCAGATTTATTCCATAAAATGTCTTTTAAAAGTATTAAATTTAAAAGTTTTCTCCTCATCCCATTCTGACTTACACAGCTAGCCCTAGACGGGTGAGTTATGGCAAGATCAGCCTCCTCTTCTGAGAGAGTCCATGTGTAAGGTCTTGATAACTTTCCACCCAACACAACATTGAAGTTGTCTGATTACTATCTCCTTATTTACAAAGAATTCACGGAGATTAAAGGATTTTCAAAATGTAGTCAGATGTTTAAAAACAGCACAGTCTTTAAGAGAAGATAAAAACACTAAATTATATTTATCTTATTAAGAAAATAAATCATCACACAGAAAGAAGTTCTTCCTGTATGAGTCCATGGTGTTCTTGTTGTTGACTAAACTTAGTGCCTGACCCTCTGCTAACAAATTTTCATTTCATATGTAGAAGGCAGAAGGCTTGACAACTTTGAAAATATGGGGAATTATCTTATAAAATATAAGTGTTTTACAAACATCTGATATTCAGAGGAAGATATTACACATTAGGATTTTTATGTTTTAAGCCCCCGTTTAGATACCACATTCTAGGAGCAAAATCTTAGGCATTAGATGTGAAAAAAAGGTCTCTACTTTGTACAGAAAGTTCAACTATGAGTTTTATGAAGCTCATTTGAAACTGTAGCTGAGGGTTGAATGAGAAACCATAAGACTGGAAAATCTATTTCATTCAGGTGGAAGTACACTACACCCACATAATTCTTTATGGTATAAGTGTCTGAAGCTTTTTAAATCTAAAGTACCTGTAAAGGGATAAGAATAACTGGAGACTCAACCAGATGAAGAGAGTTACCCTAAGTCAGTGATTTTCATTCATGGGTATCTGCCATAGATGTCTGGAGCCTTTCCCAGTCATGCTAAGTGAGCATCTCTGGGAGTGGGTAAATATGAATATATTTTTAAGAACTCTAAAGGTGAGTTTCTAAAACCTACCACTGGAAAAAGTTGAATTAGACATTATCCAAGGATAAACGCTCAGCAGGAGATAAAGCATTTACCCCAACTTTAGTAAGTGCAGAGCCCTATAGAATAGTGACCTCCTTCCAAGGTGAAATAGATCCATTAAGCAACATTCTTCTGTATGTTAATTTAGCTAAGTGTGAACTCATATCATTTAACTCATATTTTTCCATTTCATTTTTAGGAATATCAGAAAAGCATTTTGCTAAGTGCTTTGGGAAAGGCCACACACATTATGTGGGTACAAGTTTAGTAACCTTATTTTCTAAAAGAAAGTGATGATATGTGAAATATATTTTCACATGGTTCACAGAAAATAAGAAAAACATTATATACAAATACACACATAGAAAAAAAGAAGCCGAGTGCAGTGACTCACACCTGTAATTCCAGCAGCTTGGAAGACATAGGCAAGAGGATCATAGGTTAAAGGCCAGAGGCAGCCTGCCTACCAGTGAGACCCTGGTTCAAAATAAAATATAAAAGTTGGGCTGAGGGTGCATCCCAGTGGTAAAACACTGGAAAAGTATGTACCAGGCCCTGGGTTCATCCCTCCAGCACTTGAAAAACAGAGAGAAAGAGAGTGGGGGAGGGAGCAATGGAGTAAATGTGTTCATTGAATTATTCTTCCAATGCTTCTGTAACATTGTAATTCTCAAAAATCAAAAAGTTGAGAAAAAAGAAATGAGAAAAATGTGGTAGGATTGACACTGGACCTGTATTCCAGTTCCTTGTGAACACTTCTTTTTAAGGTCTATAATAATCAGTCTGTTATAATTGTTCTGAGATCTAGCTTTTCTCCAGGTTTGAAAATTGAGGCAACATTTACTAAATTTACTAAATTTATTTATTATCTTTTATTGTATTTATTGGGTCCTAATCTTTTCCTGTAGGGCTGGGATTTAGCTCAGTTGGTAGAGCACTGCTCTGCAGTCTCTGAGATTCTGAGTTCAATTCCCAGCACCGCAAAAATGTGAGAAAGACATGGCAATCCACTCCTAAGGCAATCCCGAAACAATCTGCCATTGAAAACACTATAAGGGTCGCTATTAGTTGGACACAACTTTATGGCACCTAACAACACAGCAACAGCAATCTCTTCTGGGCATTATGCTGGGTATACAGTGGTAAATAAATCAGCCACGATCCCAATTGTATGCTATTTTGACCTGTATAAACTGCAATTCTTCTTGATTGCTCCCAAAATGGCACCATTTGAACTTCCCAAGCAAACTCTGCACTCTTCCCCTCCAATACTCCAATAACATCACTGTGACATTCTCATTGATTTAGGATGTTCTTCCACCTTTTTTCAACTGGTTGAAGTCTTACCCACTTTTGAAGTCCAAATTAGATAAGGCATTCACTATAAACCTTCTTGAGATATCATAGTAGAAATTGACTTTCTCCTTTCCTATTCTAAATCTGCAATTATTACTTATATGCATCACAAATTGCTTTATAGTTTATCTTTGAAAAGATTTTAACCAGATTATGACTTCTGGAGGGAAGGGGTCTCTTATTCATGTTTATCCATTGCCAAATAAATTGTCTTACTATGCTTGGTACATATATGTGTACTTAGTTGAATTGAGAGAGTTTCAGAATAGTCCTGTTTATACACATAAGCTTTTTTGTCACATTGAGATGGAATTCTCTTGACCATGTATGTTATCTAATTTGAAGTGCCCATAGTTTTCTTACTAATTACTTATCTATCTTAGAATGCCTTTTTTTTTTTTTTTTTTTGCAGTACTGGGTGGTTGAACCCAAGGCCTCGTGCACACTATGCAAGTGCTCTACTACTGAGCTATACCCTCAGCCCTTTTTTTATTTTGAGATAAGTTCTTGCTAAATTGCACAGGCTCTGACCTCAAATTTGTGATCCTCCTGCCCCAGCCTCCCAAATTTCTGTGATTACAGGCATGTTCAAAGGCAAGTAGCTACAGTCCCTTTTTTTTTTTTTTTTTCCAATACTTGGGAGTTGAACCTAGGGACTTGCACATACTTTTTCAAGTGCTCTACCACTAGGCTGCATCTCCAGCTCATTTTTTTTTAACCTTGAGACAGGGTCTACCTAAGTTACACAGATCGACTCTGACCTCAAACCTGCGATCCTCCTGCCTCCACTTCCCAAATTGCTGGGATTACAGGTGTCAGCCACCATGCCCAGTTTACGATACCTATTTTTAAAACACCCAAGGAAATTAGTATTTATAGAATATTGAAGGAAGATTTTTCCTAGATATTCTAAGTTTTAACCTTCAAATAAGCAAAACAAGATGAAAAGTTATTATTTGGTCTACATAATTTTAGTTCCTTGCAGAATTACCTTCATTTTTGTTTTTAAAGATTCTATATTTATATGTTATTATCACACTATTGCACATTTTGTCATGGTAAGATGTTTCAAAATTTTTGAAATATGGTTATAAATAATCAGACTTATACCAATGACTTGGGTGAAGACATACAAGACTTGATAATAATCACATGAATTTAGGAGGTATATCTAAAATGTTGGATGATAGGTTCTGAACTGAAAACATTCAGCAATGTGCTAAAGTAAATATTATTAAAAGTTGAGTGTTTTTAGCATTTTTCACTCAGTTTTAAAATAGCACAAGTCACAAGTACAACCCTTTGAAGTAATTCATTCTATATTTGAACAGAACTCATGGGAAAGTGCCTTCTTATATTGAAATAACTCAACACCCTTGTAACTCCTTAAAGTCCCTGTGTATTTTTTATGTAAATTAAATTTATTTTTAAATAATATATTAAAACATTAAAATTGTACATATTTGGGGTTATAATGGGATATTTTGATACATGTATATATTGGGTAATATTCAGATCACATTAAATATGGCATATCTATCTCCTCAAACATCCCATTTTTGTAACTTTTATCGACTGGTTTAGCTTTTCCTACCCAGATACACAACAAAACATCAAGTGACTTGGCAAGACATCAAGTCATACAGCCTGATAATAAATATTTGAATGCATCTATCGTATCATTGAAGCAACAGAGTGCAGTGACTAAGAACCTGAGTTTGGACTGCAGTTATATTGGATTCAAATCTGAGCAGGATAACAAACCATCATAGATCAATAAGGAATGAGAGGTCTCTTGGGCTACGAGAATTTTGATACTAAAACTGGGAAAGTCTCAGACAAACTGGGACAAGTTAATTACCCCAAATCCTAAGTGCAGTATTTGCTAGCTGTATGGCCTTGGCAAGTGGTTAGACAACTCACTTACTTAATTTGCAAAAGAGGAATAATATTTTTAACAAGACAACTAGTGTAAGGATAAAAGAAGTTATTGCACGTAGATCACAGTGCACAATAAGCATTAGTTATAGTTGTTGTTGTTGTTAGGTGCCTTCGAGTCGGTATCCGACTCATAGCGACCCTCGGAAACACTATTGCCAGTGCTTCTCTGCTGTTCATAGGGTTTTCAATGGCAGATTGATTTTTGGGAGTGGGTTGCCAGGTCCTTCTCCCAAGCCTACAGCATCTGGTGTTCCCAGGCGGTCTCCCATCCAGGTACTAACCAGGCCCGACCCTGCTTAGCTTCTGAGATGTAACAGGATCGGATGACACAGGGCTACAGCTGCAGGCTTAGTTATAGTAGTGGTAGTAATAGTAGTAGAGAAGTAGTAGCATAGATTAGGGAGATATTCATATGATGAAATTCTGAAAAGGTCAATTATCTGTGAAGTTAATGGGTGAGAATACTATGAAGAAACTTATAAAAAATTTAAATCCAATGAAACATTTTTGTTGTGAGGTGCCATCGAGTCAGGTCTGACTCACAGTGGCCCTCATAGAGTTTTCAATGGCTGATTTTTTCAGTATTTCTTCAGGAGTAGATTGCACATTAGACTGCATTAATGGAGCTATCTTGTTCAGAATAAAGGAGATGATTATCCTGTTAAATATTTTGAATACTATAATATACCTCTCAAAATATCTGAAAGAACAAACAGGGAAAAAATCTGTAAAGACCTTTAAAAAATCCATAAAAATCTAAAAATAGCATTAACATCCTTGACTTAATATCTTTTACATTTAAAAACTGATTTAATTTAAATATATACAAACCACAATAGAATATACATTGCTTTTAAGTAGACATGAGCTATTTTCCAAAATTGGAAAAATATGACCATCAAGTGGACCTAAGCAAACAGAAAATATTTTCACTCATTCATAGTACATCCTCTGACCACAGTGGAATTAAACTAAAAATCAATAATAAAATTTAACTACAATACTCCTAATTGTTTGAAAATTAAGCAATATATTTTCAGGTATTCAATGGGTCAAGGAAGAAATCAGAATGGAAATTATGAAACATTTTGAACTAAAGGATCATAAAAACTCAAAAGAAACTTGTGACATACAGCTAAAGCAACATTTTGGAGGAAATGTACAGCTTTAAATGTGTACGTTAGAAAAAAAGAAGATTCAGCTTCAGTTACCTAAGTTACTATTTCAAAACTGTAGATAAAATGGCAACTCAATGAAAAAAAGAAAACAGAAGGGAAAAGTAAAAAAGATAAGACTAAGAAAATGAAATAGAAAAAGTATATGCAATAGGGAAAATCAACAAAGACTGTTCAAACATTAAAACTATTAACATATTTTAAAGACTCAATCTTTAAAAGCATAGCAAATTGGTATATCCTACTAAGATTAATCAAGAAAAAAAGAGAATAAAATCTACCAACATCAGGAACAAAATGGGAGAAGCTAATAGAACATCAAAACATTAAAAGTATGACAAGGGAATACTTCTACTTCCAGAAATCTAATGTGAGGGAAAAAAGCATAAGTAGTGAAACACTTTTTAAAAATTATTTAAAGTGTCTGAATCTTGGTATGCTGGTGCACACCTATAATCCTAGTTCTCAGAGGGCTGAAGCAGGAAGATCATGAGTTCAAGGCCAACCTGGGCTACTTAGCAAGTCTAAGTCCAAACTGGGCTACATAGTAAGGGTAAAATTTCATGACTTGGATTTGGCAATGAATTCTTAGATATGACACCAAAAACATGAGCAAAAGAACAAAAAAATAAATTGGACCTCTGCCAAATTAAAAGCTTTGTGCATTATGGAATATTATAGAGTAAAAAGATAACACCAATATAGGAAAACATATGCACATTAAATATCTACCAATGGCTGAGTACCCTGAGTCTATGTAAAAGAAAACTACCACTCAAAAACAAAATAGATTGTCTATTCAAAAATGGAGAAGAACTTTCTAGAGAAGTAATTTAAATGACCAATAAGCATATAAAATAGTGTTGGATAAACTAGATATCCACAGGCAAAATTATGAATTTGGACCCTTATATCATAACCAAAATCAATTTAAAATTAATTAGACAAAAATATAAGGCCAAACAGTATAAATTTCATATGATTCTTGTAAAAAAAGAAACATGCAATCTAGTATGGTGAATTTTTTATTATTGTGGTATAAGAACATGTAACATAAAGTCTACTTTATTAACAAATTTCATGTGTACATTGCATTATTGATAATGATAAGCACAATGTTATAAAGAAGATTGCTAGAACTTTTTCACCTTGCATACTGAAATTTTGTACTTGTTGGCCAATAGCTCCATCTTTCTCCCTCCCCCAACACATGGCAGCTATCACTATAGTTTCTGTTTTGATGGATTTTACTACCTTAGATAGATTAGTGGAATAGTGCAGTATCTATTCTAATTATGAGGGAAATGCAAATCAAAACCGCAAAAAAATCACTTTACCGCAAGAAGAATGGCTATTATCAAAAAGATGAAAGATTGAAATAATGTTATTTGCAGCAAAATGGACGGAATTGGAGAAAATTATTTTAAGTGAATGAACATAAGCTCAAAAAAAGAAATACCACATGTTCTCACTCATATGTGGGAGCTGAATCAAACTTAAAAGAAGAAAAAAATCCTATACAGAAATTGGAACATAATAAAAAGCTAAAATTAACTCAGCAGAGAAGGGACAATTTAGGGAGCAGAAAGAAGGAGGGAGGGATCTAGCAAAAGGAAGAGGTGATGAGAGAAGAAAGGAGGGAGAGGAGGAACAAGGAGGAGTGATGAATGAGAGAGAGGGTGGAGTAAACAGCCCAACTTTAATACCTCGGGAAGTAATTATAATAATACCAATAATACCAAAGAATGGTAATAATACAAAAGGGATAGATTATTCATGTCATACTACTGACAATGTAAAAAGATAAATGACTACAGAAAAAAGTTTGGACCTTAAACATAATTGGGATGCAAGGGTATATAGAAAAATAATCCCACAAAAAGACATGAAATGTAGAAGAGAAGCCTTTGGTGAGGGCATAGAAGAAGGGGGAGAAGGTGCACAAGAGGGTAAGGGAGAAGTTATCTTTGCAATGTACAATAAAGTGCACATATGGAAATGTCACAATGAAATGCATGTCAGAATGAAACACATTAAGTTGTACATTAAAAATTTCCATTAAAAAAAGAAGCAAGGGGAGACAACATTGGAGGAAGCTTAAAAGAAATAGATGAAGGAAATAATATCACACGAGAAATTTGGGACAAAAAGAGAAGTACCTAGACTAAAATATGGATTTCTTCATCTTCTTAGATTCTACTGTTCTATTCTGTTGCTGAAACATACAGTTCAAAGAAAAGTCACCAACTTTCAAGTGGTTCATAATATTTTTAATTAGTTTTATTAGTTTTTAAAAAGTCTTGTAGGACTGATTTTACTTTTGTTGGAAGGAAAAATTACCTGGAGTAGTTCAATATTAATCACTAAAATGGGATGTATTTCATGATGCTTTCCTTAAAATATACAGTAGATGGATTTTATATTACCTATTATTTGTTATAAAGTGTGTATATATTTATATATATGTACAACATCTATATGTATGTATGTATACATACATATACATTTTACCCAAATAAAAAAAGCAATAATCCTAAAATAGATGAAGGATTATAAGTACTGGAGAGGATGCGGAGAAAAGAGAGTCCCTGAACACTGTTGGTGGGAATGTAAATAAGCACAGGCACTTTAGAAAACACAATGGAGGAGATTTCTTACAAAATTAAAAGTAGAACTACCATATAACCCAACAATCCTGCAACTATGTATATATTCAAAGGAAATTTCATTCTGTGGGAAAAATTTCTACACTCCTATGTTTATTGCAGCCCTACTCACAATCAATGAACACCCACTGAAGCAGAAGTCAAGAAATCAAAAGACACATTGCATTGGGAAAAGCTGTTGCAGAAGACCTCTTTAAAGTGTTGAAAAGCGAAGATATCACATTGAAGACAAAGGTGCACCTGACTCATGCCATATTCTCAGTTGCATCATATGCTTGTGAAAGATGGACAGTGAATAATGGAAACAGGAGAATTGATGTTTTTGAATTATAGTGCTGGAGACAAATATTGAACATACCATGGGCTGCCAAAAGAACCAACAGATCCAACCTAGAAGTACAACTAGAATGGTCCTTGGAAGCAAGGATGGCTAGACTATGTCTTACATATTTTGTACATGTCGTCAAGAGGGACCAGTCCCTGGAAAAGGACACAAGGTTTGGGAGAGTGGTGGGTCAATGGAAAAAAAAAAGAATACCTTCAACTAGATAGATTAACACAGTGGCTACAACAATGGGCTTAAACATAAAACAGATCATGTTTGCCACAGTGTTGGGAATTGTTTCATGCATTGTACATAGGATTGCTATTAGTTGGACCTTATTCTATGGTACCCAACAACAAAAAATTCACAATAGCCAACAGATGGAATCTACCAAGGTGTCTATTAATGGATGAATGGATAAAGAAACTATTGTGTATATATACAATGGAATATTATTCCACCATAAAAATGAATGGAATGCTGTCATTTGAGCCAACATGGTTGTAACTAGAGGATGCTATGTTAGATGAAATGAGCTAGGCACAGAAAGACAAATAATGTATCTTCTTTCTCACCTGTGGTAGCTTAAAAAATTTGATCCCATAGAAGTGGAGAGGAGAATAGTGGTTGCTAGAGGTTAGGAAGGAGACAGGAAGGAGAGATAAAGGGAGGTTGGATAATGAGCATCAAAATACAGTTAGATAGGAGATGTAAGTTCCAGTGTTCTATAACACAATATGGTGACTATAGTTTATAATAATTTATTATATATCTTATAAAGAACTAGAATAGAGGAGATTGAAGTGTCCCAACACAATTAAATAATAAATATCTAAGGAGATAGAAATGCAAATTACCCTGAGTTTTTCACTACACGTTGTATACATATGTCTAGTAATCACACTGCTTTTGGTACATCATTAAGGAATATTGCACAGAAAGACCTATAAAATCATCTACCCAAAATATTGATTTTATTAGTGTGAAAACAGGCCCAGAGAATGAATGTGGCTTTAAGTTTTTTAGAAGTGTCATTAAGAATTTAACGGAAGTCTCTTGATTCATAATCTGATGTTGTTTCATCTTTAGTATACTATTATATTACATCATTCCTCTAATATAGAAATAATATTGTCTCTGTTATTATTTTAATTATACAAACTTATGGGGTACAGTATGATAATTCAATACATATACATATAATTCAATACATATAAGTAGTGTGTAGTTATCAAATTAAGATAGTTAACAAAAAATGATATTCTCATACATGTGCCAACTCAAAATAATAGAGAGAAAAACCCTAGCCTATCTGAAAAAAAAAACATGAAATCAAGAATCAATCCCAATGCTAGACAATTATTAGAGGTTGAATCTGGATATTCTCAAATCATCTGAAGCACACAAAGCCTCCCAAGAAAGTCATTTATAGGTATAGGTAATGTCTTCCTTCTTATATGGTTCTGAGAAATGTTTACTTCCAACTATTTCCTAGCAGTATTAAAGATTTTAGAAGACAGAAATGGTCAGCTGAAATGAAACGTAGATATTATATCTTTCAAGTCTTCTTATAGTCGCAGGGCATTTTATCACTACCCTGAGCATCATACTTGTCTGCTGCATATTGTGAGGAGCGATACTATTCATTTCTCAAATGGAGACTTCACTTTCTTTTTTGTCAACATCAATACATATATAAAAGAAGAGTTTGTTGAAATAGATAGCAACAGCCAAAATTCAATCTCACCAGCAGTTATTTGTTGATAGCTTAGGTCCTTCCTAGCCTGGCACCTCAATGTGACCTTGGCCTACAAAGGTGAAAGTCAAAGCATTAGCTGATGCGATAATTGTAATTCTTATTCCCACAGAAACAAGCTTTTATCAGCTCTGGAGCCCACAATTCTAAACATTTGTAAGAAAAATTTTATTTCAAAGACACACATTACAAAATCTTCCCAACACATCCATCAGAACAATGCCCTACACCCCTTGAGAAGAGATTCTTCATAGAAATTGAAAGCTCATCATGACTTATCATTGATCTTTATGGCATCATTTGGTTCCAAATACTGTAATTAATAATTTAAAACCAAAACATATTTGGCACTGTACATTGTTTATCATACAGAACATGTTACCACTAAGAATACTCTAGCTTAATAGAACTGGGGATGGCATTTAGAAATATAAATGTTGGGGTTATAGTATTCTTGGCAGATATGGTTATCTTCTTCTGGTCTGTAAGGGGAAAAAATCATCCCGTAAGATAAAGAACTTGTTTTTCCTCACGTGAAAAGCTATTTCTAGTGTCAATAATGTATGCTAAACATGAAAGTAGGACATGGGTGGGTAAAGGAAATAACTCATCATCTCCTCATCTAAATTTTGATCATACTTCCAGCTAAGAGGTATTCAAGAGTCTGTGTAACACATGAAGAAAATTCAGGAGATAAGCAAGAGTGAACTAAGTAACATTGTTACCCATGCAACAAATGGAAATAGAGACATGGAAAAATTAAGCTATCCCAAGTCATAAAGCTCACAAATGTTAGAGCTGGAAATACAATCCAGAGAGATCAGACCTAAAGGTTCTGATTTTTCACCAAGATGCCATTCTCCCTTCAGTAGAAAAAGGTGTTCCTTTATGTTTAGATTTTCTAGTTTCATAGCACCTTATTTTCATTTCTTTTTTGTTACTCTGGGATCTTAAATGTGCTTTGTTATGCCAAACCAAGTTGAACAATCAGATAAATAAATCAGAAATTAAATAATCAGATAATTAAGGGGAGAATGGGATCCCATTGCTGCTTGTTGGTGGCAGCAGTGATTAGTAAGAGATCCTCAGAAGAAAGAAAATTATCAGAAAGGCTATCAGAAGAGTTTCTTTTTTGCTGCAAATATTGAAGTCCTGAGGAAGAGTGACTTTGTTAAATAGCATTTCCATCTCTCTAGCCAGTACCTTAAGACTTCTCCCCTAAGAGTTCAATATCTACATGCTAAAGGAATATATCTGATGCATTATTTCAGGCAAAGGTATTAATGATGGATTTTCATGTCATTTTAAAATAAAACAAAGGATGGGAAAGGGAGCAATGATTAAATGAATGTACCTTCTTAGAACACAGATAAAAATATTGTAAGGGACCCTTCAAATTATACCTGTTAGAAACCAGACTACAGGTCCTATGAGTGAGGTTATCCCTTAGTATAGTGCACACTATAATATAGTGCAAATCCAGGGGAAACGAAGTCTGCTGATGACAAAGATAAGATTCTGAGTTAAAATTGCTTCCAGAATAGTGTAATGAATCTTAACTTTATCATTAATGAGCACCAAAAATGATATTCAACAGAAGTTATTAACTAAGTGTATGCAAAGGAAGCACCTAGAAAGACTTTTGAAAATCCATGTGTTGATAGTCCAATTATACCAATTCATTGTTGATGGAATAATCATACTAAGGAGTGTGGATTATTAGATATTAACCCAGATGGAAGTCATTGGCTGTTGCCACAGGGATTTTTACTTGTTTCTACTGTAGTTGATATTAATATTCCTTAATAAAGGCTCATATCTTCAAGTTTCTCCAAATAGTGTCCAATTCTACTTTCTCTGGGTGTATTTCATAGTCATGGTTCTTAATGTGGCATGCATAATACAATTTACTGTGATGAATTTTTATAATGTACATGCCCAGGGATTCTAAGTCAGTAGCAATAATCATTTTTGAAACTCCAATAATGATTCTCATGCACTCCTCCCAAATAGAAAAATGGAAAGTAAATGCATTACCACAAAATTTCACATGCATTCTTTATTTTATCAGCATTAGCAGCACCCTATTCCATTTCACACACTGCCAGACAGCAGAGATGCCAAAGTAAATAAGGAAAAAAATCTACAACTACCCTTATGGAACTCATAATACCAGAAATGTAAGACAGACATAAAAACAGATTAGTAATATTACTGAGTATAAGCCATTTGCATCAAATTTCATGGGACCTCAGAGTTTCAAATGATAAATTTATACTAGAAGAGGAAAGAAAGCCTTCATATAAGATAAAATTATAGCTGGCTTTTGAGGGATGAGGCAGAGAAAAAGTTATATATAGAAGGGCAATGAGTAATGACAGAGAATGGCACATTGGGAACAGAGTAAGAAGTTCAACATAGCTGAAACCAAGACTGTGGAGGTGTGTGAAAAGACTGGGAATGAAAGTTGGAACATAAAAAGGATATATGGAATTCTAAGCATTTTAGAATTTATTCTGTAGGGGGGGTAGTTCCTTGGCCAGCTACAGAATGACAGAGAGTCTGAAAATTCATGTCTATACATGCATATCTTAAACAGACTATGAAAGAAACAATAGATGCTTTCAAGGGGTGGAATGAGATGAGTACATTTCTTTTAAAAAATAAATTTGAGGAAGGGTGTTTCAGATGGCAGATTGAATGGTAGCCTCTGAATGACTTAGTAAGACAAAGGAGTTAAAATAAGAAGGAATGGAGACTTTTGCATAGAAAGAAGGTCTGAAAAAGCACAGAAACCACAATATTGGTTAGTCTCAGATAGCAGAACAGAGCTGAATAACGAGAGCAACTGATCAAGACACATCTTCAGCCATGGCTTCCAGTAGGGGAGGAGAAACAAAGCCCTCATCCAAAGAGGTAAACCAGATAGCCCTGGCCATCAGACTTGCAGTCCTGAAGGATAAACCCACAGTCCTTGAAGCCCTTGAACTCTTCCATGAACGTGCTGACACAGTGACTCTCCCTGTCTGAGGAATTCAACATTGGATAGGGGACTCTCTTTCCCATGGTCCATGTCTCAGAGGGCTTTTAACCTGTACCATCTCAAGAGGAAAACTATTGTGTAAGACTGAGCTACTCAGGAGGGCTAAAAAACAAAGAGTCATCACCTGTAGACAGCCTGAAGTTGACCTGCCACAGTCCCAACTTGCTACACACTTGCAGTGAGAAGTTGAAATTAGCAGAGAGATAGGAAGCTGACATTCTGAGAGGTTCAGCCAACAAAAGACTTGGAAAAGTTGCTCAGAAGCAAGCCCACCCAATGCAGAGAGGAGAAGATTCCATCTCCTCAAAGGAACTATGTAGACTGTCGCACCTGAGCCTGGTCAGATAAAAAGACTATCCTTAACTTATCACCACCTCTACCTAACAGACTCCAACATTAGAAGCCAAAGAAAGAAGCTCCTCCAGAACTTTTTCTTCTTTATTTTTAATGTTTGTTTGGTGTTTTGTGTGTTTTTTGTTTGCTTTTATATACTTTTCCTTCCTGCTGTATGAGGATAATACAGTGCCATGGTATAGAGTCCCCAGTCTTTTACTTATTTCTGATTGCAGACAGGATCACATTGAATTGAACAGGCTGCCTCTGGCGTTGGGTTCATGATTCTCCTGCCTCAGCTCCCAGAGACACTAGAGTTTTAAGGGATCAATTTGGTGTTGGCCTCTTTTTTGTTGTTTTGTTTTGGTTTTTTTTTCTTTTATATTTATTATCTTTTTATTGTTAATTTTCATTTCTTCAATTCCCTTTTTCTAATGTAATCTCTATCTTTTTTCTTCTTTAGTTGTTTTTCTATCTTTTTCAGCTTCCCTGCCTTTTTCTGTATCCCTCTTTTTCTATTTACTACACTTAAACTCTTTTAGGCTCATTATATCTTATTGTTCTACTTATGTTTACCTAATTCTATTTATATATCATTTTCTTTATCGTGCAAACATTTCCATTTATCTTTAGCCCCTTCCCCTCTATCTTTCTAAGGTTCATTTCCTTTCTAGACTATTTTTGTCTTTTATTTCACCCTTGAGGCATCCTCCTGTGTCCTCTTTTTTTTCTCCCCTTCATACTTCAGGTAAATACTACTACCTTCAAACTAAGTATTTTGTAACTTCAGAGATTACTCAACATAATTATTGCAATTATCTTTTAAATGGGCATTGGTGGTATAGCAGTTGGCATTAGATGGTTTTAAAGGTGTTTCTGTATCTGGCTTGGTTGGGTATTGTAATTGTTATAATGGTTTGTCTTCATCTCCAAAATGGGCACTGGAGAATGTGACTTCAAGGAAAATCTCCTCACTAAGAAGACCCCCAAATAAAAGAGGAAGTGATATCCACCCTTACAAATGCACAAATCACAAATCAAAAGCATGATAAATGTGAAAAAACAAGGCAACAAATCTCCTGCAAGAGACCATCATTCCTTAATCACTGAATCCAAAGATGCTGAAACAGTGGAAATGTATGACAAAGAATTTAAAAGTTTACTTGTAAAAATGATCAATGACTTCAAAGAAGACATAAACAAGTAAATGAATGAAGTAAGAAAATCAATACAGGACTGAGGTCAGAAAGTCAACAATGTAGAAGACAAAGTAAAGTGGATGAGAAATTCAGCAAGGATATTGAGATTTTGAAAAAATAAATAAAAATGTTGAAAATGAACTCAATAAACCAAATAAAAACACAGTGAAAAGACAACAACTTTCAAAAACCTTGAGACATGACGATCAGGAGACAAAATCTAAGAATCCATGGGGTAGAAGAAGGAGCTGAGATAAAAGCTAAAGGCATAGAAAATTTATATAGTGAAATTAAGGCAGAAAATTTCACAAATCTGGGGAAAGAAATGCATATCAAACCACAAGGGGCACTTATAACATCAAACAGACATGACCCAAAAAGGATATCCCCATGACACATAATAATTAAAATGCCAAGATTACAGAACAAAGAAACAATATTAAAATATGCAAGAAAAAGACACCAATTCTCTTACAAAGGAAAACCCATCAAAATTACATCAAACCTCTTAGCACAAACCCTAAATTATAGGAAAGGATGGAAAGCTATACTTTAAACCATAAAAATAAATAATTGCCAACTGAGATTATTATATCCTGAAAAGTGTTATTTAAAATACATGAAGAAATAAAGACATTCCATGAGAAGCTCACACTAAAGCAACACATGGCCAGCAAGCCAGCACAACAGAAGACACTTAAAGGGATCCTACACACACACAGGAGGAAGAAAATCTTCACTACAAGAGTACAGGAAAGAATAAACTCCATGGGAAGAACAGACTACAGAGACCCAGGAAATAATTAATCCTGTCTAATTCAAAAAACTAATAAACCCAGAATATAAATAAGGGAGAGGGAAAAGAACATATAGCTTAGGAACCAACCAGGGAAATACCCACCCAACAACAAGCAAACATTTCTCAATAATAACTCTAAATATAAATGGTCTTAACTCTCCAATTAGAAGACATACATTAGTTGACTGGACTAAAAAACAAGATCCAACATTGTGGTGTCTGCAAGAAACACATCTCACTGGTAAGGACACCAACAGACTGAAAGTGAGAGGATGGAAATATACCAAGCAACTGGAGACAAAAAAAAGGAGTTTGCATCCTTATATCAGACAAAGTAGACTTCAAGTTAAAACTAGTCTAAAGACACAAAGAAGGTCACTACATATTAATAAGGAAACAATGGACAAAGAAGATATAACATTTGTAAATATAGATGTACTGAACATTGGTGCATACAACTTCATTAATAAAACACTACATAAGGGGACAGATAGTTCCAGATACAATAGTAGTGAGTGACTTCAATACCCCATTCTCATCAACAGATAGAACATCTAGACAAAAATTCAATAAGGAAACTTCAGAGATTAACACCACTATAAATCAAATGGACTTAACAGACATATACAGAATATTCTACCCATAAGCTACAGAATATACCTTCTTCTCTGCAGCCCATGGAACTTTCTCTAAAATAGATCACATTTGCGTCCATAAATGAAATCTTATCAAATATAGAAAAATCAAAATAATTCTGTGTATCTTGTCAGACCACAAGGGAATAAAACTAGAAATGAACAGCAAGAGAAATTAGAGATATTACAAAAATACATAAAAAATGAACAATACACTCTTAAATGACAAATGGGTACCTGAAAAAATCAGAGAGGAAATTTAGAAATACTTAGAATCAAATGAAAATGAAAACCCAACCTACCAGAACCTTTGGGGTACAGCAAGAGCATTGTTAAGAGGGGACTTTATAGTGATGAGTTCCTACATTAAAAAATTAGAGCACACTCAAACAAATGGCTTAATGATTCACCTCAAGCTCTTAGAAAAAGAACAAACAAAGCCCAAAACCAGTATATGGAGAGAAATAATAAAGATCAAAGCAGAAATAAATGAAATGGAGATTAAAAGAACAATAAAAAGAATTGATGAAACAAAGAGCTGACCCTGTAAAAAGATAAACAAGATT
This sequence comes from Pedetes capensis, assembly GCA_007922755.1. NCBI lineage: Eukaryota > Metazoa > Chordata > Mammalia > Rodentia > Pedetidae > Pedetes > Pedetes capensis. The sequence continues at coordinate 13,863 of VMDO01017503.1, read as the reverse complement.
GACAAATCCTTAGCAAAACTAACCAAAGGAAAGAGAGAGAAGACTCAATTCAAAAAACTTAGAGAGGAAAAAGCAAACATTAAAATATATTCCAATGACATCCCAAGAATCATTAGGGAATACTTTGAAAAATTGTATTCCAAGAAACTGGAAAACTTGGATGAGATGGATAAATTCCTAGACACACTTGTCAAAACTAAATTAAGAGGATATAAATAACTTAATCAGACCTATAACAAGCAGTGAGATAGAAGCAGTGATAAAGAGTTTCCCAACAAAGAAAAGCCCAGGACCAGATGGATTCACTATTGGATTCTACAAAACCTTTAAAGAAGAATTAAAACCAATGCTCCTCAAAATATTCCACAAAATACACATGGAAGGCATACTACCACACTTATTCTATAAAACCAATATTGCTCTGATAGTAAAACCAGAGAAGTCAGTAGCCATACCACTGTGACATCCAATCCTGTCTGATCTCACAAGCTAAGCAGGGCTGGGCCTGGTTAGTGCTTGGGTAAGAAATCGCCTAGGAGTACCAGGTGCTGTAGGCTTGGGTGAAGGACCTGGAAACCCACTCGCAAAAAATGATCAGCCATTGAAAACCCTATGAATAATAGAGAAGCACTAACAATATTGTTTCACTTGCTGTACATAGGGATGCTATGAGTCGGACTCTGACTCAACAGCATCTAACAACAACAACAAAATCAAAGGATACATCAAAAAAGGAAAACAAAAGACCAATATCCCTAATGAACTTAGATGCAAAAATTTCTAAAAACATACTTGTAAATTAACTTCAACAACATATTTAAAAGACCATACATTATTATCAAGTTGGTTTCATCCCAGGGATGCAAGGCTGATTCAATATACACAAGACAAGAAGCAGAATAAAACATATAAATAGACTCAGAACCTGAAATGACATGATCCTACCAATAGATGCAGAAAAGGCTTTTCACAAAGGCCAACATCCTTTTCTGACAAAAATTCTTAAAGAAACTAAGAATTAAAGAAACATTATAAGGCAATGTATGAAAAACCCACCACCATCATCATATTAAATGGGGAAAAAACTGAAAGCATTTCCCCTAAAATCAGGAACAAGACAAGGGTGTCCATTGTCTCCACTGCTATTAAGGGTAGTAATTGAACTGTTTTCCACAGCAATAAAACAAGAGAAAGAAATAAAAGGGATCCAAATAGGAAAGGAAGAAGTCAAATTATTCCTATTTGCAGATGAAATGATCCTATACTTTAAGTTCCCTAAACAGTCCACCAGAAAACTTTTAGAACTGATAAATATTTTTGGAAAAGTAGTAGGATACATAATTAACATACAAAAATCAATAGATTTTCTTTATACCAATAACAACCAAGCAGAAAAAGAAACCAAGAAAACAATCCCATTCACAATAGCTTCAAAACAAATAAAATACCTGGAAATAAACTTAACCAAGGATGTCAAAAACCTCTACAATGAAAATTTTATAATGCTATAGAAAGATATTGAAAAGGACACCAGAAGATAGAAAGAACTGCCATGCTCATGGATTGGAAGAATTAATATTGTGAAAAGGGCTACATTACTGAAAGCAATATACAGATTTAATGCAATCTCCACCAACATCACACAAATAGAGAAAGCAATCCAAAAAATTCATTTGAAAGCACAAAAGACCCCAAATGGCTAAAGTGATACTGAGCAGAAAGAACAATACAGTAAGTATCACAATCCCTGTTTCAAATAATACTACAAAGCTATTGTAACAAAAGCTGCATAGTACTGACACAAAATCAGACATGTAAACCAATGAAACATAATAGAGGATCCAGAAATAAATCCATGCAACTACAGCCACCTGATATTTGACAAAGGTGCTAAAAGTATAAGTTGGACAAAAGACACCCTTTCTAACAATGGTGATGGGAAAACTGGATATCTCCTGTACAGGACTGAAACTAGATCTCTCTCTCTCTCTCTCTCTCTCTCTCTCTCTCTCTCTCTCTCTCTCTCTCATCTTGTACAAATATCAATTCAAAATGGATCAAAGACCTTAAGATAAAACCTGAAACTTTGAAACTGCTAGAGAAAAATATAGGGAAAACACTTTAAGATGTAGGCATAGGCAAGCACTTTCTGGATAGGATCCCAAAAGCACAGGAAACAATAGCAAGAAATGGCAAATGGGATTGCATTAAATTAAAAATCTTTACCACAGCAAAAGACATTGCTGTCAGAGTGAGGAGACAGCTTACAGAATTAGAGAAAATCTTTGCCAGCTACACATCAGACAGGGGATTAATATCTAGAATATATAAAGAGTTCAAAACATTAAACACCAAAAAAGCAAAGAATCCAATCAAAAAAAGGGCACAAGAACTGAACAGAGACTTCTCAAAAGAAGAAATACAAATGGACACCAATCCTATTAAAAAATGTTGAGCTTCATTAGCCATCAGGGAAATACAACTCAAAATTATATTGGGATACCATCTCACTCTAGTCAAAATGGCTACCATCAACAAAACAAACAATAGCAAATACCAGCAAGGATTCAGGGAGAAAGGAACACTTATATACCGCTGGTGGGAAAGCAGGTGGGTGCAGTCACTATGGAAATCAGTACAGAGGTGTCTCAAAAAACTAAAGATAGAACTGTCATGTGACCCAACTATCCCATTTCTGGGTATATAAGTCAAAGGGATATAAGTCAATATATCACAGAGATACTTGCTTATCCATGTTTATTGTGGCATTATTCACAATAGCCAAGATATGGAATCAACCTAGGTGTCCATCAACAGGTGAGTGGATAAGTAAATTGTAGTATATATACACCATAGAATTTTATTCAGCCATAAAGAAGGACAAAATTATGGCATTCACTAAAAAACGAGTGGAACCACAGATTACCATTTTAAGCAAATTAAGCCAGACCCAGAAAGGTAAACATAATCATATTTTCTCTCATATGTGGATATTAGACTTCAATATGTATTCATTAACATATAAATTATGGAAACAGACAAGATTTAAGTACAAAATATAATGGACTAAAGAAAAGGGGAGGTGCAAGAAGAAAGAGTAATGAGATATATAGATATATATCTGCAGTGGTAGCACTGTGGCATCTGATCCCATCGGATCTCAGAGGTTAAGCAGGGTCAGGCCTTGTTAGTACTTGGATGGGACAATCCTTAGTAATACCCGGTTCTGTAGGCTAGCGAGAAGGACGTGGCAGCCCATTCCCCAAAACAATGTCATTAAAAACACTATGAACAGCAGAGAAGCAATAAAAATTATGCTGGGCATGGCACAGTTTCAGGGAGTGTTTTGTCTGTTGTACATAGGATTACTATGAGTCAGATCTGACTCAACACCTAACAACAATATATAGATAGATATAGATAGATAGATATAGATAGACATAATAAAAGGAGATCTATTGGAATAGCTTACACAATGGAGGCAGCCATGACTGCAGAGAGACCAGCAGCCACTTATTCCAAGTGCTGAAATCTGAAAGAGTCTCTGCATGGTGATGAGGTGTGGAAGCATCTGGAAATTCTGTTGTTCAATCCATATGGAAGCTGAAGAAACAGTAATTTGAACCCAGATGTATGGCTACTACAGACACATCCTGTGCTCCAGAAGTTTTAACTTGTCCACTGCATCAGCTGGCTTCTTCCTAATTGGATGGTGCCATCCACATGTCAATCCTCTCCGGAAATACCCTCAAAGGTGTACCTAATTTAAAAATATTACTAGACATATAGGGAATGATAGGTCCAGAAATAGTAATGGGTGACTTCAATACCTCACTCACATCAATAAACAGATCATCCAAACAAAAAATCTCACAGTTAAACAGTACCATAAGCAATATACAATGATAAGTATATACGGAAATGTCATAACAAAACTCATTAGGTTGTACATTAATAATTTTTAAATTTAAATAAATAAATGAGAAGCATTATAGATCAAATGGACTGAACAGACATCTACAGACTATTTCATGCAAAAGCTATGGCATACACGCTCTTCTCAGCAGCCGGGGATTCTAAAATAGACCAAGTTTTGTCACAAAACACATCTTATCAAATACAAAAAGAAACTGGAATCATTCCTTGTATCTTATCAGATTATAATGGAATAAAAGTAGAAAGCAACAGCAAGAGAAACAACAAATGCTAAAGGAATACATAGAGACTGAACAACACACACTTGAATGATCGGAAGTAAGTAGAAAAAAATCAGGGACGAAATTTAAATTTTTCCAGAATCAACTACTATGGAAATCAATATGGAGGTACCTTGGAACACTAAAAATAGCACTACCATATGATTCAGCTATACCATTTTTAGAAATATACGGAAAGGAAGTGAAGTCATCATACCACAGGGACAACTGCACTTCCATATTTAACGAAACACCTTTCAAAGTTGCAGGGGTATGGAATCAACCCAGATGTCCATCAACAGAGGACTGAATTTAACAAATGTGGTATATATACACAAATGAATATTATTCAACAGGAAGAAGAATGAAATTATGTCATTTGCAGCAAAATGGACGAAAGTGGAGAATATCATCTTATGTGAAATAACCCAGACTCAAAAAGATAAATATGTCCTCACTCAAATGTGGGAGCTAGATCTATCTTAAAGTAGAAAAATTATGCATAAATATACATATAAATGCACAATCATACTTATCTAAGATTGGAAAATACAAGTGTACCCAGCATGACAGGGGAAGGGACTAGCAGGATGGAGTGAATGAGGGAAAAGGGGAGAGAAGGGGAAACAACATAGAGGGGTAAAAAGGGAGAGAGAAAATACAAAACACAGTATGCAACTATGAAAATACAAAAAAAGAAATCATGACCTAACCCATGGTTGCATATGACTGTAATTACATGTTAATTAAAATCTTACATATTTTTTGTTTATTTTGTTCTGTAAAATGTGTAAGGAAGTGGAAGTGTAAGCAATCCTGATTTGATTGTTGCATAATGGATACATCAACTGAATTATCTGTATCCAACCAATATATATAATTACAATGCTAATAAAAAAATTCCTAAAATCCAATGAAAATAAAAACACAACAGAATATTTGGGCTATAGCAAAGGTAATTCTACAAGGGAAATTTATAGGTAGGGATGCTTACATCAAAAAATCAGAGAGAGCTTAAATTAGTAATTTAATGATGAGCCTTAAAGCATTAGAAAAAAAGAAGAAACCAAACCTGGAATTAGTAGACAGAAGGAAATAATAAAGAACAATACAAAGACAGAATGAAACAAAAGTTGATTCTTTGAAAAGCCAAATAATATTAACAATCTTTAGGCAAACAAACAAAAAGAGAATATCTGAATTAAGGAAATTAAAGACATAAAAGGGGTCATCATAACAGATATTAATGTGATCAGAGGATCATTAGAGAATACGTTGAGAACATGTATTCCCCAAAAAATGGAAATTTTAGAAGAAATGGATAAATTCCTTACAAAATATGACCGACCAGACTTAAATCAAAAGGATATACATAATTCTTTAACTTTTGGTAGTGCGCATTGATCCCACGGCCTTAAACTAGGCATGCACTCTACCACTGAACTACATCCCAAGCCATTTTTTAAAATATTTATGCTTGTAATAGGGTCTTGCTAAGTTATGCAGGCTGCTTCTGGCCTTAAACCTGTGATCCTCTGGCCTCAGCTTCCCTCGTCACTGGGATTATAGATGTGCACCACTGCATCCACTTTATAAATAATTTAATAGACTTGTAATGAACAATGAAATTGAAACACTAATAAAGTCACTCAACAAAGAAAAGCCCAGGACCTGGTGAATTCATAGCTGAATTCTATCAAGCCATTAAAGAATAAATAATACCTCTGCTCCCCAAATTATTCCATAAAATAGAAAGAGAAGGAATGCTTTCAAATTCGTCCCATGAAGCCAGTATCACATTGACACATAACTAGACAAGGATACAACAACAAAAAAAGAAATCTATACACCAATTTTCCTGATAAACATAGATGGCAAAAATCCTTAATAAAATACTTCCAAACCAAATCCAGCAGCATATTAAAAAGATTATACACCATGACCAATTTAGTTTCATCCTGAGGATGCAAGAGTGGTCCAACAGACACAAATCAATAAATGTAATATAACATATAAATAGAGGCAGAAATCACATGATCCACTCAATAGATGCAGAAAAGTTATTTGATAAAGTTCAACATCCTTCTTTAAAAAGTCCTGAAAAAACTAGAAATGACAGGAACATACCTCACTATAATAAAGGATATATGCAACAAATCCATAACCAACATTATACTAAATGTAAAAAAACTGAAAGCATTTCCTTGAAACCAGGAATGAGACAAGGGTGTCCATTCTCACCATTCTTATTAAATATAGTGATTGAAGACTTAGCCAGAGCAATAAGGCAAGAGAAAGATATAAAAGGGATACAAATAGGGAAGGAAGAAATCAAATATTCCCTAATTGTTGATGATATGTTCCTATACTTAGAAGACCCTAAAAACTCCACCAGAAAACTCTTAGATCTGATAAATACCTTCAGCCAAGTGGCAGTATACAAAATCAATAGTCAAAAATCAGTAACATTTCTATATATCAATAAAAAACATATGCAGAAACAAATTTTTAAAATCCCATTCACAATAGTCTCAGAAAATAAAATATCTAAAAACAAACCCAACCAAGGAAAACATTGTGAAAACCTCTACAATGCAAACTTCAAAACACTGAACAAAGAAATTGAAGAAGACACTAAAAGATGGAAAAACTCCCCTTGCTTATGGATCAGCAGAATTAATATTGTGAAAGTAGCTATAGTACCAGAAGTGATCTACAGATCAAATGCAATACTCATCAAAATTCCAGTGATATTATTCACAGAAATAGAAAAAATAATCTTAAAATTCAGTTGGCAGCACAAAAGACCCCAAATAGCCAAACAATTCTCAGTAGAAAGAGCAATGCAGGAGGCATCACCACACCGGACATCAAATTATACTACAGATAGCAACAAAAAAGCTTGATACTAGCACAAAAACAGACATGAAGGTAGGTTGTAACAGAATAAAGTACCCAGAAATAAATCCAAGCAGCTACAACACCTGATTTTTAACAAAGGTGCCAAAAATATACATGGGAGAATACACAGCCTCTTCAACAAATGCTTCTTGGAAAATTGGATATGCATATGTAGAAGAATAAAACAAGATCCCTATCTCTCACTCTCTACAAAAATCAATTCAAAATGAATCAAAGGTCTTTTTTTTTCTTTGTAAGAATGCTTGATTTTATTTATTTAAATTTTTATTGGTATTTGATTAGCATACAGTATGATGAGTTTCACTGAGATTATCACACAGTTGGATCATGTACTTTGTGTTTGTCCACTTCCTCTTTAGCCCCTCCTGTTGCTCCCATGTCCTCCCTCTAATCCCTTCCCAACTCTACACATATTCCCTTGTGTTTTCCATTCTTGCATACCTATATATCTATATTTTTCATTTATATAAATCTAACTTTTGCATTGTTGTTTTTGTTGTTAGGTACTGTTGAGTCAGTATCTGACTCATGGCGACCCTGCGTACAATAGGCGTAACAGTGCTTCTCTGCTGTTCATAGGGTTTTCAATGGCAGATTGATTTTGGGGAGTGGGTTGCCAGGTCCATCTCCCAAGCCTGTAGCACCTGGTATTCCCAGGCAGTCTACCATCCAAGTACTAACCAGGCCTGACCTTGCTTAATTTCCGAGATCTGACGGGATCAGATGTCACAGGGCTACAGCTGCAGGCCAACTTCTGCATAGGAAAGGGAATATGCAGCATTTGTCTATATGAATCTGGCTTATTTCTCTTAAAATGATTATTTTCAGATTCACCCATTTTCCTGTGAATGACATAATTTCATTCTTCTTTATGGCTGAATAATATTCCACGTGTATATTTACCACCATTTTGTTATCCATTCATCTGCTGATGGACATCTGGGCTCATTTGATGACTTTGCAATTGTGAAGAGTCCTGCAATCAACATGGAGGTGCAGGTGTATCTATGGTTTGATAACTTGGATTCATTCATGTATATGCCCAAGAGGGGTGTAGCAGAGTCATACAGTAGTTCTATTTTTAGTTTTCTGAGGAACCTCCACACTGATTTCTATAATGTCTATACCAGTTTGCAGCCCCACCAGCAATGTATAAAAATTCCATTTCCCTCATATCCTCACCAACATTTGTTTTTGTTTATTTTGCTGATGATCTCAGAGGCTAATCAGGGTTGGGCCTGGTTAATACTTGGATGGGAGACCACCTGGAAATATCAGGTGGTGTAAGCTTGGGAGAAAGACCCAGCAACCCACTCCCAAAAGACAAGCAGCCATTGAAAACTCTATAAATAGTAGAGAAGCACTAACAATAGTGTTTTGCCTGTTGTACACAGGGTCGCTATGAGTTGGACACTGACTCAAGGGCACCTAACAACAACAAGCCATTCTTCTAGGTGAGATGGAATCTCAGTGTAGTTTGATTTGCATTTCCCTAATGGCTAAGAATGTTGAACATTTTTTAAAATGTTTTTAAAATATAGAGCAAAGAGAAATCTCATATATTTCCAGTGGGAGTGTAAAATACTCTACTCTTTCTAAAAACAGATTGGCAATTTCTTTTTTATTATATATATTTAAGGTGTACAGTATGACATTTTGATATATATGCATTGCAAAGTGATTGCCATAGTGAAGAAAATTAACATATCCTTCATCTAATGTAGTTATAATTTTCGTTAGTAAGACTACCTAAAACCTACTCTATTATCAAATTTCCAGTATAAAATGTAACATCAATAAGTATATAATTCATGATGCACATTAGATCTCAAGAGTTTTGGGCCATTTATTAAAAAGTTAATACACATATGATCCTGCCATTCATGTATAGGTATTTCCTTAAGAGACATGAAAACATACCTTCAAAAATACTGATACATTAACTTTTGTAGTTTTATTCATATTCATAAAAGCTGAAAACATTCCAAATATCCTTCTAGTGGTAAATGGTCTAACAGAGTATGGAATAATAATCAAAATTTAAAATTAGAAAAATATTGATACACTCAATGATAGGTACTCAGTGGTAAATGCCTAGGAGCTCTTCCTGTAAGAACAAGCATAAATCAAGGGTGCTCACTCTCACCTCTTCTATTTAATATGACACTGGGAGTTCTAAACAAAGCATTGAGACCAGTAAAGAGATAAAAGATGGGTGTAAATAACACAAAATGGGAAAAAGACAGTCTCTTTAATAAGTGGTCGAGGAAAACCTGCATTTCCATATAAAAAAAGAAATTGAACTCCTATATTCCATCATACACAAAAATTAATTCAAAATGGTTAAAAGACCAAAAACTATACAACTTCTAAGTGAAAACATAAGGGAAAAGCTTCTTGACATTAGTTTTAGTGATTTTTTTATATGACCCCAACAGCTCAGGCAACAAAAGTGAAAATCGACAAGTAGGACTATATGAAACTGAAAAGTTTCTGCACAGAAAAGGAAACAAAATGGAAAAGGCCATCTAGAGAAGGGAAGAAAACATTTGCAAACCATATAAATTATAAGGAGTTAGTATCTGAGATATATGAAGAACTCATGTAATTCGATAGCAAAAAATTTAACCCAATTAAAAATAGGCAAGACTTGAGCAGATATTTTCTAATGAAGACATATAGAAGTCCAGTAAGTAAGTGAAAAGGGGCTGAATAGCAGTAATCATCAGATAAATGCAAAATGAAAACACCATGAGATATCACCCAAATCATGCTAAATTGCTGGTATTAAAAGATTTCACAAGGCAGTGATGTAGAGAAAAGACAACTCATGTTCACTGACAGTTGGAATGCAAATTAGTATGGTCATTATGGAAAATAGTATAAGGCCTCCTAAAAATTTAAAAACAAAACAACCATATACTTAACAATCTTACTTATGGGTATATATTCCAAGGGAAATAAATCCACATCTCAAAGAGATTCCTCTATTCACATCTTCCTTGCAGCATTATTCACAATATCCAAGACATAAAAACAACACACACAGGTGAATGAAGAAAGAAAAGAGAATATTCACAAGAATATTATTCATCCATAAAAAAAGGAAATTCTGTTATTTGTGATGATATGTATGACTCTGAAATACATTATGCTAAAAGAAATGTCAGAGAAAAACAATACTGTATGATGTCACTTAAATGTGTTAGCCATTTTCCACTGCTATAACAAAATACTTGATGGTGGATAATATATAAAGAAAGGAGGACTATTTAACTCACAGCTTTAGGGGATAAAAGTCCATACATCATGTCATTGTCTCTTGGGAGGGCCTCTCTGACTGTGGGATATCATAGCTGATTACATCACAATGGCAGGAACTTGGGCAAGCTGGAGAGATAACATAGTGAGACAAGAAACCAGAGAGTAGAGAGGGACTGTTGTTGTTGTTAGGTGCCGTCGAGTCGGTATCCGACTCATAGCGACCCTCATGGGGTTTTCAATGGCTGACTGTTTCAGGATTGTCTTGGGAGTAGATTGCCAGGCCCTTCTCCCACTTTTGCGGTGCTGGGAATTGAACTCGGGACCTCAGAGACTGCAGCGCAGCACTCTACCCACTGAGCTAAATCCCAGCCCCAGAGAGGGACTAGTCTTGCTTTTTTATAACAACGCACACTTATGGGAAATAACTGAGATTCCCTGCGAACTATGTTAATTCATTCCAAGAGCAGCACCCTAACAACCAAATCACCTCTCAACATTCCCACATTGAGGACCAAGCCTCCAATACATAAATCATTATGGGAAACACTCAAATAATATAGTAATTTTATAGTAATGTGGTAATCATAGTAATCATAGTAATGTGGAAGATTAAAATATGAGCTCATAGAAACAAGCAATAGAAAGGTGATTTCCAGGACCTAGGAGTTAAGGGAAATTGAGATATGTGGGTATTAGGATACAAATTTTTAGTCAAAAGATGGATAGGTTCTCGGGATCTAACGTATAAAACAGTGACTGCAATAGATAATGCTACATATTATACTACTTGAATTTTGCTAAGAGAATAGATCTTTAGTGTTCTCACCACAAAAAAGTAAAAGGGAAAGAAAGTAGACTCACAAGACTACATGTTATGAGTCCATTTATATGATATTCGGGACAATGAAACACTACAGGGGTAGATGATTGCTGAGGTTGTGTTGTTAGGTGCTGTCGAGTTCAGTTCAACTCATAGGACCCTATGTACAACAGAATGAAACACCACCGGACACTGTGCCATTCCCAACACCATGTCAGTGCTTCTCTGCTATTCATAGGATTTTCAGTGACTGATTGTTTCAGGAGTGGGCTGCTGGGTCCCCCTCCCAAGCCTACAGCACCTGGTGTTCTCAGGTAGTCTCCCATCCAAGGACTAACCAGGTGCAACCCTGCTTAGCTTCTGAGATCAGACAAGATCAGATGCCAGGGTGGTATAGCTGTATACTTGCTGAGGTTAGAGTTGGGAAAAAAAGTTTAACTGTGAATGAGCTCCACAAGGAAATTGGGAAGTGAAGGTTAAGAAACTGTTTTTTAGGTTGGTTATGGTGGTAGTAACATACCATATTTTCCGTAGAACTTCATGCAAGAATGGACAAAATTTTCTGAAAAAAATAAATTTTAAATATATTTTAAGAGAGAGATTTAAGGATCATAGAAACCAATTGCAAAAAATCAACATACTTTTGGATTCATCTTAAAGTATACAAAAAATTATGAACAATTAGAGAATTTTGAATAATCATTGGATATAACTTCATATTAAGGAATTACTATTTTTAAAGTGTGGTTATGGTACAGTAGTTACATTTCAGTTTAGTCCTATAACTTAGACATACTGAAATATGTGTTCTTTCTGATGTGTATTTTTTTCTCCTTTTGTCACATTAGGCAGAACTTTTGAGCAATAAGAAACACTAAAATGATGGTAGCAATAATAGATCTAATACATTTTGGTTTGTGTACATTTTTCTTGTGGTGCTAGGGATTGAACCTAGGATCACAAGCATGCTAGGCAACCACTCTACCACTAAACCATAAACTCAGCCCTCAGTAATAGATTTTAATGGAAGTGTTTCTAACTTTTCACCATTAGATATACATTTAGGTGTGTAGGGGCTTGGGTTTAGCTCAGTTGATAGAGTGCTCCTCTGTGCTCTCTGAGGACCTGGGTTCCATCCCTGGCACTGCAAAAATGGGAGAAGGATGTGGCAATTCACTTCTGAAACAATCAGCCATTGAAAACCCTATAAGAGTTGCTATGAATTGAGCCGAACTTGATGGCACCTAACAACAACAACAATTAGAGGATATATTATCATGTCGCATATGTTTATATTTTTCTGGGGAGGAGTTGCTGGGATTTGTGTTAGTCAGCTGTCATCCCTACAGCAGAAAAACCAACTCAGACAAACTTATGAAAGAAGAAACATTTATTGGAAGCTCACAGTTAGAGGACCAGTTGATAATGGTGCCAGGCCAGATGTGGCAGCAGCAGGAAGAAGGAATCATGACAGACAACTTCATGGCATTACCAGGCAGAAGGAAAACAGTAACCTAGGCCATGGGTCTGCCCTAAAAACCTCCAAAGGCACACTCCTAGTGACTTATTTCTGCCAAGCTAAATCCCACATTCCGAGGTTCCTTAACTTCCTAGGGCAGTGCCACCAACTGGGGACACAACATTAAAGCACATGACCTTCAGGGGACATTTTATATTCAAATTATGACCCAAGGCCTTGGGGCCTTGGGAGAAGGAAGTGGCAATCCACTCCTGAAGAATCCTGAAACAATCAGCCATTGAAAACCCTATGAGGGTCACTATGAGTAGGACACAATTTGATGGCACCTAACAACAACCATCTTTTTAAATATGTCTTAATTTTAATTTTTTATATATTTGTGGCATATGATACTGTTATTGGGGAAAGGGTTTGGGCATTACCAGCATTACCAGACAGCTGCAGCAATATCTCAATTCTTGTGTTCACCATTTGAATGAATTCAGATGTGACAGAGTATAGTACAAAATATAGACAAGGTTTATTATAACAGGTAGTTCATCCTTAAGAAGACTGAGGCACCTGGAGAAGGTTGGATAAACCTGGGAAAAAACTTGGAGAATCCTTGGTTCTTTTGGTGAATTAGCCTAAGATTAGGAAGTTCCCCCAAACAAAGGAAAAGGCAGAGAAGCAAAGAAGAATAGGTAAGCAAGCTTTTCAGAAGGAAAGCATCTTGGATAGACAGAGAATATGGTAGCCTGGAGTGGAGGGGGGAGGCACAAGGCAATCTCTGTCCTCCCTCAAGTTTTGCTTAAACCAGGGAACATCCAGTGTGACATGAGTACTGGGCACCCAGTGTGATGCTAGCCCTAAGTGCCTACTGTTATGTGAGCCCTTGTTGTTGTTGTTAGGTGCCATCGAGTCGTATCCAACTCATAGCGACCCTCATAGGGTTTTCAATGGCAGATTGTTTTTGGGATTGCCTTGGCAGTGGGTTGCCATGTCCTTTTCCCATTTTTGCGGTTCTGGGAATCGAACTCAGGACCTCAAAGACTGCAGAGCAGCGCTCTACCAGTTGAGCTAAATCCCAGCCCGATGTGAGCCCTAGGCATGGCAATTTAAGTTCTGCCTTTTTCAGACAGGTAAGGGGGGAAAGCCTCCAGTTGGCCAATAATCTTTTGTGGTTTGAGGTGTGTGGAGCC
>VMDO01017502.1:0-44717 GCA_007922755.1 Pedetes capensis | reverse complement strand
ACAGCGGGGATTGTCTTCTCCAGCCCGACATGGATGTGCTCCCAATGTGCAGCATCTTCCAGGAACTCCAGATCGTGCACGAGACGGGCTACTTCTCGGCTCTCCCGTCCCTGGAGGAATATTGGCAACAGGTAAATAGGGATTTTTCACGTGCCCGGTGCGCCGAGGAGGGAGTGCGCGGAGGCGCGGGCAGGATGGTGCGTGCTCGCAGGCGCATCTCTTGACGGTGATTGTTACGGTTGGCATAATTTTCGCAAAATACACCGATCGTCTTGAAATGCCCTTGTGCTGCCTCCGGCGATGAAGGGGCTCTGGCAGAGGCCTTCTGCGGCGAGGAGCAGAGTTGACATTTGCGTGGAGCCCAGGCGCACTTCGTTTTTCCCCCGGAGTGTTTTTGCCGTTCCGGAGCTGCTGAACAGCATCCACCCGAGGGGGAACCCGAACTCCTCTGCCGGATCCCGGCCCGAGCCCTTGGCACAAGTTTGGGGCTTGTACCAGGTCCAGGCTTCCCAGCTGGACCTTGTCATATGAACGAACTTGCCTTAGCTGCCAAGGGATGTTTTTTTTTAAGGGAATTTGTTTTTGTTTTGCTTTTTTGGTGCTTGTACAGTTTTTGTTTTTTTTTTTAAGTCTCAAATTCTGCCAGCGGAACATAGCCCAGCTCTTTTTGACGTAAAGCCATTTCCAAATTCTTTTCCTTCTTTGGATTCCTTAGCATTTGCCTGGGTCTGCCTTATTTTTCTTACCTGCTTCTCTTGTTGACGGGGGAGGGGGTGCTGTTTGCACACTACTGACTTGTCATATGACAATGAGCCCGTCCTAATTGCTTCAAGTCTCAGTTAGGGAAGAAGAACCTCGGTTTCCGGCATTTTAGTAGAACCGGAATTTTGGGCATTGGGAATTAAAGAAACTTAATTTTTTTTTCTCATTAATTCTTCGGATGGCCTGAGGGGCGAGAGACTCTAACACTTGTCCCATTGTCTTTAAAAAGATAGAAAGAGGGCCTGGTGGTGTCGTCTCTCTGCCCTGCTGTGGTGTTTGTTTTTTGTGTCAAAGTGAATTAGCAGATCAGATATATTCTGTGGGTTTCAAAGCCTAGAAGGCTTTTAAGAAGGATGAAATGCTAAGTGTTGCAACCTTCCTTGCCAGCCTAATTGTTCACAATCCTCTCCTGCCTTCCTCTCCCCCTCCCCCGTTTTTTCTCCTCAAAGAATCTGCTCCCTAGGACGTGATTGAAATTGATCTAAGTAGTTTCCTTCGGGCATTTGGGATTTGGGCAACAAGCCAGACTTGGCTCCCGATCGCCTTCGGAGGCTTTTAAACTCTCTGAGAGCTTCATGCAGGTCTCTTGTGCTCATCAGCATAATGGAGATTTTAAATTAGCCAGATTATTAAAGTTTAACAAGATCTCAATAAATGTGCTTTCTTTTTTTTCTGTGGAACATCAATAAACTGTATCGCCTCCACTTTTGAGAACACCATAGCATGCGTTGTAACTCAAACATCTAATTTTAGGGGGGGAGAGAAGACAATGATATTACCCGCCCCCCTTTGCTTGCTCATGTTTGCTGTGTGAGAAGTCTGTGGGAGAGGGAAGGATGTGTGTATGACATGATAGAAGGCGCTTTGCTAAGTAAGCATGAGCCCTTCGGGGAGCCTCTGTTCAGGATGAGCCATGCCCTGAGAATGATTTGTTGCAGAGAGCAGTTCGGTGTGGAAATTTAAATCTGCAGAATAGCCAGTAGCACAGACAACCTTATATGGCCATGCAGGCAACCAAGTAAAAAATCAGGGCAGACACAATTTAATCCTAAACAGTTTCCTACCATTTTTCTTTTCCAGTGGCTAGAAAGTTTGAAATGGTGGGGAGAGGGGATGCTGATCTCGGCAGTTGTAGCTTCTTGAAAGGTTGGTTGCGGGGCCGGGGAGGGCACCCTGTCCGTGACACACATTGCATGTATATTTGAGCCGGGTCCTTATTTGGCCGCTGGTCAGAATTTCAAAAGGAAGTCTCCTTTGGCATTGCGTGAAAGAAATAGGAGGGATGACTCATACAGTTGTACTCTTGGCCAGTAGATAAAGTTCTTGTTCATTGTGGGACTCCCAAGCAGGGCCGGGGAGCAGTTTCCCCCTTGTGTCCTTTACAATAGCAGATGGCCATTCTGGAATTATTCCTCCACGCCTGCTGTTGAAGTTGCTCGTTTCTCTCTGACCACTGTGGAAGTAATTAAAGTTCTGTGGCATGCATGGCCCCGCACTTGGGAATGGCATTCTTTGAAAAAATGTTCTAGGTCTGGGCTACACAGGAAATGGGTGGTTTTTCTTCAACTCCATTGAGGTCCCTGAATCTGGACAGCTAGCCGCTGTCTGTTCACGGAAGACGCCCCGTGTTATCCACTGGGTCCCCCAGGGCGTCCGTCAGAACACCCTGTGTGCTCTGCCGTCTTTCTGTCCTGTCATGTGGGTATTTGTGGCGTGTGGGCTGTGGATGGCTGGGGCTTTCCTTAGCACACATGGTTCTCGAGAATGTCAGACAATCTGGTTAAACCTGTTGGGAGGGTGTGTGTGTGTCAGGCTGGCTTTCTTTGTGTGGTTTACAGGAAACTCATTAGAAATGTCAACAGTTGTAACTATAACAACAAAACTGGCTTAGTGGCCATCACTCATTGTGACCCTTGTGGGGAAGCCAAGAGAGGTTTCACCCCCTGCTTTTCCTTCTGAATTCTTACCATTCCTAGAAACAGATTTCCTCTAACTTTCGTGAGGACACAGACTCTAATAACGGGTTTTGTGCCCATAGTGAGTGACACTACAACAGCTTATCTGTCCTTTGTTCTTGCATGTTTTTGGAAATGTGCTTTTGGTTCCACTTTCGGTAGTCAGCACAGTCACGTGGCTTCTTCTGGTTCCTTTTGCACAGACCTGCCTGGAGCTGGAACGGTACCTCCAGAGCGAGCCCTGCTATGTCTCAGCCTCAGAAATCAAGTTTGACAGCCAGGAAGATCTGTGGACCAAAATCATTCTGGCTCGGGAGAAAAAGGAGGAATCTGAACTGAAGATTTCTTCTAGTCCCCCAGAGGATACTCTGATGAGCCCGAGCTTTAGTTACAACCTAGAGACCAACAGCCTGAACTCCGATGTCAGCAGCGAGTCATCTGACAGCTCCGAGGAACTTTCACCCACGACCAAGTTTACCTCTGACCCCATAGGCGAAGTCTTAGTCAATTCAGGAAATCTGAGCTCCTCGGTCACTTCCACGCCTCCTTCTTCTCCAGAACTGAGCAGGGAACCTTCCCAGCTGTGGGGCTGCGTGCCTGGAGAGCTGCCCTCGCCGGGGAAGGTGCGCGGTGGGACTTCAGGGAAGCCGGGTGACAAGGGTAGTGGCGATGCCTCTCCAGACGGCAGGAGGAGGGTACATCGATGCCACTTTAACGGCTGCAGGAAAGTTTACACCAAAAGCTCCCACTTGAAAGCACATCAGCGTACTCATACAGGTCAGTTCCCTGCCGGCACTGGGAGGTCGGCCACTGGGGGGCGCCACTGAGTTACACCAGCCCTGGAAAGGAGCCAGGGACTCTGCAGGATGTGGTCACAGCAAAGAAGTCCTCACTTCCTCAATTCTTTCCACCAAAAAATTGGGTCTTTTTGGAGTTCTGTAAAGACTGGACATTTCAATCAGATGAATGGTTAATACTTTCAGAACAAAGAAAACAAGAGGCAGGGCACATTCTCATTGACAGCCAAACCTCCACCCACTCTACCAATCCAGTTTATCAAAGGCCTATGGTGCCGATTCTCAGTGTATGTTCATTGTTGTGTGAGGTTGCACCTCGTGTTTTGAATAAAATTCCAGGGTCAGGCCAGAGGATCAGTGGGCACTGGAGAGTGTGCTCGTGTTGATGATGACGTTTCCAGGCTGTAGGGAAGCCATAGTTCTGTAAGCAGTAGTCCTGTTCAGTGGGTATTTATTTAGGATACCTCTGTGTCACATAGCCATTTAAAACAATGGCTTCTGAATCAAATGCTTTGATGAATATTCTATCTGAAAATACTATGGCAAACTCTAAGACAACTGGTGGAGAATCATAAGAAGTTTCTAGCTGGGAATGATCAAATGGTGCAAATTCTTATCCTCCCAACATGAGAGCAAATTGTTAGGACATCAAGTCTGGGTCCCAAAAGAGTTTAATAACAGAGCTAAAGAGAAGGAGGTAGATGTCCCAAAAATCAGGCAGTATCTGTCCCAGCTTGGTTTTACCCTTTTATTATTATTAATATTATCATTTGGTAGCATTTTTATTGAACCCATATTTATAATTTGGCCAAGAAATGAAGTCAGCTTGGTCATTTCCTTGCCATTTAGAAAGTGATTTGGAAGCCTTGGAATGAGTTTTCCCAGAAACTCATGACTTCAGCTTGGTAGACATGTGGAAGGTTCTGGAAAGACACATTCCACAGGGACTTGAGTAAGGAACCCAGTAGCCCTGAAAGAACATAGTTACCATGGAGAAAGCAGTAAAACTCCTCAGAGCTGACACCTCACTTCACGAGCTTTTCACCACTCTGAGTAATTATCTTTGCTACACGTTGACTTTGACTTTAGTATGGCCTCTGCCAAACCTGGGTCCCCTGGACAGATAGAGGTTTCAGGCTGGGTCAGGGAAGAGCTCATGCTTGCTGCCTTTAGATTGCCAGGTACTGTCCTGAATTGAAGCATGCTGTGAGTTCTTGAAGCCATGGGGTCCCTGACCTTGCATCGTGCCACTGTGTATGTTGTTGAACCTCCCCCTTGGCTCTGAGGGTCCGTGAAGTCATGACGCGCTTATCCTGTGCTCTCTCCCCAGGAGAAAAGCCTTACAGGTGCTCATGGGAAGGGTGTGAGTGGCGTTTTGCAAGAAGTGATGAGTTAACCAGACACTTCCGAAAGCACACCGGTGCCAAGCCTTTTAAATGCTCTCACTGTGACAGGTATGTGCGTGACGGCTCCGCTGGGAAAGAAGCGCAGGGCCCTGGGAATCGGATGACTGCAATAGAGTAGCTGTGCAATAGACCTTTGGAGGAAGGCCAACAGGTTCCTGCCATTTGGTGACATTTCTTTTTAAGCCTAGGGCTTTCTAAAAAGTCACCAACACATTAAATGTCCACGTCAGGAAGCGCTGTCACAGGTATCCATGAGAATAGAATGATTTCGGGTATATTTTCTGAAGGTGGGCTTGCAACAGTTTTCAGACTTGAAGGATTAGAAATCATGTCCGTTCCGATTCTCTGAAGATCTGCTCAGCTGCTAAGTAAAGACTTCCTTAATGTAGATCCCTATAAATTTGGATTTCCTTGCCTGGAAACCCTGCCAAGGACTCAGAGGCGAGTCCCCCTGTTCCCTCCAGAGGGGTGAGCTCAGATCAGGTAATGCAGGGACGTGAAGCATTTGGTCTGTAATGCAAGCGAGACAGGAAGCCTAACTTCTTTGTGTGTTTTTGCCCTCGCAGGTGTTTCTCCAGGTCTGACCACCTGGCCCTGCACATGAAGAGGCACCTCTGAAGGGGCAGAGTGGTGAATCCTGCAGGCTCAAAGGCTTCCAGGCTGAGGGACAGCCATGGAAGGAGGGATGCGTGTTCCAGCCAAAGCATGCCATTTTGCACCCTACCCAGTTGCCTCCAGGGCCTCTCTTTGGAAGGTCTTCTGAGGGCTAAAAAAGTCATGTAAGAAGCGGCATAGCACCCGTGGTGCATGATGTTTGGGTGACCCTGGACTCGACACTGGTACCTAACCTTCTCGAAGGCTCCCGAGCCTTTGCCGTGAGCATGCGCACTGAGAATGTTAGTGGTTGGGTTGACTGTATGTTGAGGATCTATTACTGACTGTATGGTGAGGCAGACTTTTTTTCCTTGTGGTAGCAAAACTGCAAGTGACCGAAAAAAAGCAGTTTGAATGTTTTGTGTGTAAGGAGCATACCATGAGATGAGACCACCACCAATCATTTCCTGGGGGGTGTCTGCACCTTAGAAAAAAACAAAAACAAAAACAAAAACAAAAAAAATTAAAAAAAAAAAAACCACAAAAATGACGACAAAAAAAATTTAAAAAAAAATAAAAAAGAAGGAAAATTTTGGAGGGTGGGAGTGGGAACTCAGGACCCCAGAGTGGCGAATGGTAAGGACAAAGGGAGCCTCTGTCCCTTTTTCCTGTGTGAGAGGAACTTTTGGTGTCTGGTGCAGCTATTAAACGTGCAATGTGTCAAGTAACTTGTTTTACTTGCTAAACAGAGCTCATTTGTAACTCATTGTATAAGCTGTATTTACAAATATAACACAGTGGTAATTTTTCCTTATACTACAAAAAGTCATGCATGGTCTGGGAAACTATATGCTTTTCCATTTTTAAATCCAGACTGCAATCTTGATTCTAAATAATGAGCAGCTAAGATATACAATTTGTCTAATAACGGTGATCTGTAAGCCACCTGGGCCTGGCAAGACACAATTTGTCCCCGTTCTATTTTGTAACACTCCCCTTCCAGAAAGGTGTTGTGCAGTGTAGGGTTATTTTTTAGATGAGTCTGAATTTGAATTAACTTTTCGGAGAATTTCACGATGCCCTTTGAAGAAATCGAACACCACGTTGTGCGTCTAAAAGCTGGGGCTGGAAATTCCTGGCCTAAGGTCACATTAGGCTAAGAACCTAAATTTTTTCTTGGTTGGGTGGATAAAACCACTAAGCTTAGAAACTGTTTTCTCATGCAGCTATGTTTCTCTTATTTATGCCTTGAGGACTAATTTCTGGTTTTCTAGCTGTTAATGCACTGTTGACCTTCATAATGGTGCCTTATGCAAGTGGCCCCTTCTGCAGGGGTCTCATACAGGGGTATGGGTGATGCATGCTTAATTAAGGCTCTTTTTTCACCTGGCATTGTACTGTATCAATGTATAATACAGAAAAAAAGAAAAGAAAAAAAATAATAAAACACCTCTTTAAGGTCCTTCTTCACAACAACCAGTAGACAAAAACTCCCTTGATATTGTCAGTATTTGTTCATTATTTCAGACAACTTGACTGTCAGTGTTAAAATGGAAACAGAAAGAAAAACATTGTAACTGAGATATCTGACCAATTCTGCCACCAGGAGACTTCCATATAGACCTTGCACAACAATTGTATAGATCACACACCGGCTGTATTTAATGTGTAAGATTTTCACACATATTAAAGATACGGAAGTATTAAGAAAAAACAATGTCAATGTATTTGCTTAAAAGGCACAAGTGTCAAGTATCTATCTATCTGTTGGTAATACAGAAAGTATACTACTTTTTTTTTAAAAGTGGGCAGAATTCTTGTGTATGTATATTTGTGTGTATAGTATGTGTATGTGTATATATATTATATATAAATAATATATAAATATTTTTTTAAGGAAAAACTAGAATGTTTAGCTAGAAAATTCTACAGCCTGTGAAGAAATATTTCAAAATGGCCATAAAGGAGGTAAAAATGAAAACTATAACCTAACTTTTATAGAGGCTTTTATCTTTAATTTAATGATATGCTGAAGACTTTCTTGGCATTGAATCTATTCCATACTGCTGATTCTGCTCGTCATTATTGGCAAGGCTGGAATAGGGTACCTTTGGCCATTCAGAAGGGACATGAGCAGAATGCCCGTGAACCAGTTGGACTCAAGACACAGTAAGGTTTTGATTTGATTTTCAGCCTTATTTGAAGATCTAACCGAAGAGTAAGCTAGTCACAGGGATTCTTTTATAGAACACTTTTTATGCAGATGAAGCTATTTTTCCAGCATGTAAATTCTCCCAGTTTTTCCAAGGAATAATTTCCACGAATTGGCATACCACAGTGTGGACAGCTGATATTTCATCCAGCTGCTGGCTTGTGGGTGTGGAGATAGACACACACACACACACGCACGTATATATTTGAGATCCACATTATACACATACACACACAAAAAAACCATACACACCTTTGAGTCTGGCTGGGCTGGTATTTTGTTTGAGCTTCCTGGAAATGAGCAATGATTAAATCTCACACGACTGTTTTTTTTTTTTTTTTAAATCTGGTCTGATGAATACATTTCCCTAAAGCACTTACTTCATTTTGCTTAGGGGAAAAATGCACTTTTCGTTTGGCAATTCGAAATCCAGGCACTTGATTTTCTGGGTTTTGGAAAACTCCTTTTTTGGCCCTGCTGTGTGCTTAGCCATAACAATTCCATTAAGCAAGAAGGTAAACGAGAGAGAAAAAAAAAAAAAAAAAAAAGCTAAACTAAACTTGCACTGGCTTGTCTTACTTATGAAACACCCTCAAAGTGGTTTGACTGGGTGGGCCCTGGTGCCATATATGTCAATGCCTGTAATTTTCATAATAAGCAAGTACATAGAGAAGTACATTCTGTTCAGGTGATAACTGAGCCTCAATCAAGCAGAAACTTTTTGCTTGGAATTAAAAAAAAAAATTTCTATTAGTGAAATTTCTTTTTTTTGTTTTTGTTTTTTTTTTGGAAGCACCCTGTTATCTAAAGAATCTTTGTAAGATTTTTGTAAAATTTTGTTTTACAAGATTTTATTTGAAATTGTTTTTTGCAAGATTGTTATATTTCTGTATGAATGTATTTTTTATTGGAATAACATAAAAGAATTCTTATCAGCATCTTGAGTCTGGTTGTTTTTCTGGGGTAGGGGGAACGGGGCTGTTGAAACAGATTCCTGTGGTATGACTCACTGGGCTTCTCCCCCTGGGAAATCTCCATTGTGCAATTCTGAGAGTCATTGGCCTCCCTCAGGCCCTGCCTTTCCCCTTACCCCAGCCGCTCCTGGGAGCTGGAGGGAGGCCTTCCGCATTGCTTCTCCGAAATGCTTTGAATGCTGTCCTCCAGGGTCTGGTCAAAACAACCTGGGGTTCTGGGGCACAGGAGCAAGCCACTTGCTGCTTTTCATCTTCCTGTCACTCCAGCCAGGGGACTGGTTTTCAGCGGCCCTGCACAGGGACAAACTCTACTGGCTCTGTCTTTTCCTTCCCAACTCCAACAGGCCTGGTTAGCAGTTAGACCTGGGCCTGGTCTTCTTGGACACCCCCCCCTCCCCCAGGCACAGCTGGCTGGGATGCACTGGATGTAAAGATGACAGGGCTCCAGGCCAGAAAGCCATTCCCTGGGCAGCCCCGTGAAGCAGGCCAGAAAGTCAAACTTACATCGCCACTGCTTGATTTTCTATCTTTTTCTGAAAAGCCTTACTGGATGCAGTAAAAGTGGAGTGTGTTTGAAAATAAGACAGGCGGCTCACTGTCTGAGAGCAACATTGTTAGTGAGGAGCTTCAGATGGCAGGCCCAGTTCTACTTCACTGCATTGATCAGGACAAATAGATCCAGCTAGGAGGCCGTTTTCAGATTATATTAAGCCAATCGGTGGTGATAGGGCGAAACCAATGTGGGTTTCCGTGGGAACGAGCTTCTTCGTGTTCTTAGTTTCTTGGAAAGGATGGTTGGTTTCCATTTTAGGTGGTGTAATCGTTCATTGCTTCCCTTCTTAGAATCTTCATTTTGCTAAATTGCAGGGTTTATGGCAGTTGCTCTTAATTTTATAAGTGTGTGTGTAGGGGGAAATTTAAATGAATGCCCAGCTCAGGAATTTTAGTAATATTTTCCCCCGTAACCATGGTAATAATATCAGCAATTTAAGGGAATGGTGGTGAGACAGGGTGCAGTGAGCGGGTGACATTTTTGCCAGAATTCATGGGTGTGTTGTGTCCTGAAGCACATGTCAGGGTGACTAACAGTTGAAGCGCCCTGACTGTACAGTCTAAATAAAGTCTTGATAATGCATCCTCGGCTACTATTAAGACTCGGCCACTTAGTCATGCAAAGTCTATGCCGAACAGCTAAGTTATGTTCAAATAAGGCTGTTAGAAGAATGGTTATGTGAGGAATCAGCTGTGAATTTAGGATATTTATAGAAGTATAGACGATTTCAGTCTGCTTAACAATTTTGTATAAAACCTAGCTAAAAGGAAATATTCTTGTTCCAACAAGCTGTGTGCTTTTATGACAATTTGCTGAGCTACATTGGGCCTCAGTTTGCTTATTGCCAAAATAGTTTGGGCGAGGTCACAAATATCTATCTGCATTTTCTATAGCACTACAATTCTGTGGTCTGTGAGTATAGGGTGGACTTCAAATTACATATTTGCCATCTTTGGAGCACTTGGCTCCAATCTAAGCAACTTTCTCTTATGTTACAGGAGAAAGCATTGTTGAAGAAAATTGCTCTGAAAACAGAAAACAGAACATTCTTAAACTATCATTTATCCCTTTAATTAAAGTTAAGTTACTCAGCCATTTAATTTGCTATAGTATATAATTTTTAATTAAAATATTTTTAGAAAAGTGCTGTTGTAGCCAAAGTCTCCCAACTTTCCCCAATCCACCATTCCCATTCCATATCCGAGTGTATCTATATGCTGAAAGGACAATGGAGGCAGCCGCGTCCCATGGCACCTGCCTGTAATCCCAGCTATTTGTGAGGCTGAAGCAGGAGGATCTTGAGTTCGAGGCCAGAGGGAACTGTGCCATTTAGCAAGATCCTATCTCAAAATAAAAAAACTAAAAATAGAAAAGGTTTGGAAGTGCAGCTCAGTGGTAGAGCATTTGCCTAGTATATGTGAGCACTTAGGTTCAACCCCCTAGTACTGCAAAAAGGAAAAAAAAAATGAAAGCAATTAAAATTTCTTTTATATTTTAATGTCTATAGAGAAATAACAGTTTTCATACATAACTCTTTTCTTTTTTTAATGTTGTGCCCCCATGAACTATCTTTTTAACAGCTCTCCTTCCTAAGCTGAATTATTTGCAAAATTTGATGCTGAGTATGATGGTATCTACTACATATTTCTTATTATGCCTAATTAAGAATTGGTAGGCAATATATTTATATATACATGTTCCATACCTAAATACAATGACAATAACAACAATGCACACATATATGTATGTATGTAGTACTTGGTGCAGGAGGTGTTATGTCCATTTTACAGATGAGGAAAATAGAGTCTTCAGGAGATGATACCAATTTCTTTTTTTTTTTTAATGCCTCCTCAATTTTTATTAAAAATATATTGATAAAAGTCTATATGGAGAAGTAGTTGTTTCTTCTTGTTGTTAGATGCCTTCGAGTTGAGTGCAACTCATAGTAAGATGCCAATTTCTTGAGGCCATTCAGTTGAGAAGCAGCATCAGTGTTCTGGCCCAGCCCCCACTGGGTGCCACAGACCGTGTTTTTGATCATCACTCTACAATGCTTTCTGTCTTCCTCAAATCTGATGAGAGACTTCTGTTCAATCTACAGCATTCACCTCAAACTGATGTAACATTTATGAAATACAGACAGAGCTTTCTCATAATCCAGAAGCACTAAGGCTATAAACGGTGCTGTAATCTTAAGAAAACAAAAGTAACCATTTTGAATTGCTTTCCAGATATGAGACAGATGGCACGTATTTATTTTTAATGTTGAAGAGTATAGGGAAAGCAATTCGGGATGCGACATCCTGCATTAATTGGCAGGAATCACCTAATGTACATAGTTAAGATACAAAGAGAAGAAAATTAGGTCCATGCATCAAGCAAATGAGGCAATACAACAAAGTGTATTTAACTAGATTTATTTTACAGCAAGGTCTGCCTGCTTCACTCTAAGTAATTTTAATGAGAATTCTCATGGTGTCTGTGAATGAAAAGAGAGAAAGAGAAGAACAAATCTGGATCCCACATGCCCCTGGTAGAAGCCACTGTGGGCTGAACAGTCACCACACGATCGTCAATAAAAGACAGATTTAATCAGAATGCCCATTGTCAGTAAGAGACCCTCCAAACTTTGCTTGAAAAACATTCACTCACATCCCCTCACATGCACTGTGCAAGAAAAATATATATATTATCACCTCTCTTTCTAGAATTGTTCCTTAAGCTGGGAGACCGTGATTCAAATCTGCCACAAACAATTGTTGTTAGGTGCCATCGAGTTGGGTCCAACTCATAGCGACTCTCATAAGGTTTTCAATGGCTGATTGTTTTAGGATTGCCTCATCTTTCTCCCATTTTTGAAGTACTGGGAATCGAACTTGGGACCTCAGAGACTGCAGAGCAGCGCTCTACCAGCTGAGCTAAATCCCAGCCCACCACAAACAATTAGCTTGTTTAAAAAAGCCAAATCCGTAGGTAAAGGATAACTGCATTATTCTACGCTTCACCGTTTTGCTAAGATTTGTCCTTTGTCAGTGACAAAGCACATTTCTAAGTGACTTGCATATATCAAGTAAGCAGAGCTCTGTTCCTCTCAATTTCTTAAGTTTCATATTACCACATTTCATCTTGGTTGTGTAAGACTTGCTCGCGAATGGGCAAGATAGTTAATGACATGCACTGACATTATCAATTAACTCGCCCTAAAACCAGGCACGTTACCCAGGTCATTTTTCTGTTTGTATTGGTGAGGAGAGAAAAGAATGGAACAGGCAAGACAGCAATGAAATGCAGCATTGCGAATCCTCTTTTGCAGTGAAGAATTTGAAAAATCCAATCCCTATCATTCCCACCTTCACTCGGACAATTTACCACCATCTGTGAAATAGGTTATTTATTCACATGTTCAGAAGCTAGAGCAAGCGGGCTCATCTAGAGATATACATGTGTATGTGTAGATTTCATTTGAAAAAAATCAAATTTTACTCCTTGGAGTAAAATTGCCTTTGGGAAAAACTCTTATGTATAAATAATTTACTTAATGTAAATTAAAGGGAACATTGGTGTTAGCTACAGAATTAAAACATTGAGCAATGGTGATTCAAATTTAAACATCTGTCTCCATGCCTTGACATAAAAAGGAGACTAAGAAGCAGGGGTTAGAAGAGGATTTGTAAGGTAAGGGGCCACTAGAAAATCCTGACTTTCTGCAATTGCTTCCAAGAATATACCTTAGATATGAAGAAGCTGCACTTACAATGTGAATGGAGACTTTTGTGCAGAGCAGTAGTGTAGGCAGATGGTCCCAAAGAACAAGCCTGATATGTTGGGCTTCTCCAATGGGCAATGCAGCTCTCTCTCCCCAAGGTTCAAGTATGGTGAGAGGAAAGAACTATGGGGACAGGGCCATCCCTTCTCTACCTCATTGCAGAGGCTTGTAGGGTTTAAGAGGGGAAGGTCTGCCCACAGCTTCTGATTCACTATTAATCAATCATGACCAGTCACCAGGCTTCCTGCACTTGGGCAATCAGGAACCCTACCTTTTAAGGATCCATGTATTTCCATGACCAGCTTGGGCGGCAGCTGGGAACCAGGGAACTGTGCAAGAAGATGAAGAAGGTGTTGCCCAAGCAGCCCCACAGCCTCTTCTTTAGTTGTTTCTTTGGAAACTTGGAGAAGTAACACAACCTGGTAGTTACTGTTTTTGAAGAAATTGCTAAGAGCTTTAACTGTGAAGTATGGGCACTTGCTGCCTTATCTCTGGGTAGTTAGCAAGTGTCCCACAGGGAACCTACAAGTGAACACCACTAATTTCTGCCCTGTGGTTAGTGCTTATACCCTTTGAGTTGAAATTTCCCATCTCTAAAATGGGTATGGGCTGGGATTTAGCTCCATCACACTGCACTCTCTGAGGACCCATGTTCGATCCCCAGCACTGTAAAAAATGGGAGAAGGATATGGCAGTCCACTCCCAAGCAATCCAGAGACCATCGACCATTGAAAACTCTATGGAGGTTATTACGAGTCAGATACAACTCCTAGCACTTAACAACAAAAACAACACCATGGGTATAGTAGGAAGCCTTTGGAGATTGTTGAGGATTAGAGATAAGGTAGGGAGAGAACCTGGTCCATGGCTCAGAACATAAATAGTCAATAATTGATCATTGTTAGAATGGTGTGGTAGATATTTATTTCTTAAACAGGAAAATAATTTTCATTCTTTCCATTGAATTGATTTTAAGATGGATTTTTCCCCAGAAATTATCAATAGGAGTCATTCACACTCACATTCACTTTCCACAATATAATTCTCCCATAAATTCAGAGACGGATAAGCATAGGTTATTATTATGCTGTTTTTTAATGACTGATGAAGTAGTCTCCTCTTGCAATAGTTGCTGTGCTGCTGAACTCTTGCAGGAAGGAAGTTCTGCAAATCTTTGGGTAAAATGCTTTCCTGTTGAAAGCCAGGAATATACTGACCAATGGCAGAATGGAATTGACCAACACTGTGGTTTTAACAAAGGACAAAAGGCCCAGACGCCCCAATTGTTACTCCACTCACTTTTCATAAGCACCTAGAAATCCCGATGTTGGTGGAATTCTTCTGAATCATGTGCACTAAGTCACCACTGAACAGATGCCCCATCATGATCACCTGGAACAAGTGCATTATTTAGTAAGTCAGTTCCAACAAAATCAAGGATGTGCATCAAATGCCTCATCTATCACTAAGTGTCTTCGTGAACGAAGACAGTTTCACTTGGCATAAGTTCTGTCCGACTAAAACTTGCATGGTTAAACTCAGGTATACTTGGTGTATTTTCTTTACTTTGCTCTATCTCAATTAATTGATTTTTGATGACTTGCTTGTTTGTTATTTTCACCAACCCTTTTCCTACATGCACATCTACCATTACTATGCAATGTGTGCCTTCATTTTTCTTAGGGGAAATAAAATACCACCATTTGCAGACAGTTTTGTTCTTGTTCCATTTCTATTGTGTTTATTTACTTATTTATAAAATAGTCTCAGTGGTGGCTTTTGCCTTTCAGCTAAAAAGTGCTCAGCTTGAGTGTAATGCAGATTACCTGTCTGAGTATCAAAGTGGACTAGTGTATACCTGATGCTGTCTCCCATGTGACAGCCGCTCACCGGTAAGTAGGACATTCACCATTATTCTCGTTTTGTAGGGGCAAACCTGAGCCACAATTAACCCACACAGTTAGAGTGAGTCAGAGCCAGAGATACAACCCAGTCCATCCCTCTCCACTACCACAGTACACTATGCTTAGCCATTTTATTAATGCCTCAAATTAGACACTACAGAAATGGAAGATGCTCCTGTATGAATTATGTGGCATAAGCACCTCTAAGTTATGTTGGCTTCTGACCAGGCTCCACACTCACCACCTCAGCTACCTACAAATGAACTCCATGCAAGTCAGTGAGAGACAATCCTGGAGCCAAGTACACATTTCATTATTTTCTGAGTACTGAGTGTCTCCGAGGTGGAGGCGCCATGCCAGGAGGCCCTCTTCCTGTGCAGGAAAGCTGCCTGCTGGGGAAGCACAAGACTGAGTCTGATGTAACCAAGCCTTTGCTCTTAGTCTGACCTGCTGCACTGGCCTTCCGAGCCCCGTCATCCAGAGGGAGTTCCTTTCTCTGAACTTTTGCCCTTCGGTTCTTATTTGCCTCTATTTGGTAATTTGAATGAGATACCATTCTGCTTTCATGTGTCATTTATAATGTATGGCTAAAGAGCCATACATTTCATCCTTCCAAGGCCTAGTGGTAGGGTTTGAATCAAAACTGTCGCCCAAGTTGAGCATAGTGACACAAATCTGTAATCCCAGTTGACTCTGGAGGTGAAGGCAGGAGGATGGAGAGGTTGAGGCCAGAGGCAGCCTGTTTAACTCAGTGAGACACAGTCTCAAAATAAAATTTAAAAAAAATTAAAATTAAAATGGGGCTGAGGGTACAGTCCAGTGGTAGAGCCCTTGTAAAACATGTGTGAGAATCTGGGTTCAACCCTGAAATACTGCCAAAAAATGTCCCCCAAAGACCATATGTTTGAACTCTTGGTCTCCAGCTGATAGTGCTGTCCTGGGTGGCTATGGGGCTTTGGGAGGCGGGTCCCAGCTTGCAGATGTGGGTCATTGTGTGTGGTTCTTTGGAGTTTTTACACTGGACCTTGATTCTGGTGTGCTTTCTCTGCTTTCTGATCACCATGATGTGAAGTTCTCTGCAACAGGCCATGCCGCCTGCCTTGCCACCAGGACTCTCTGTCTCTATGGACCAAAATCCTCAAACCATGAGTCCCAATAAATCTTGCCTCCTGTAAGGTATTTTATCACAGTGGTGCATATGATGCCACCAAGGTCATAGTGTGGGGAAGAAGTCCACATATTGCAGCGTTAGTGAGAGCCGTGTTCAATAACCACCTTCTAGTTTGGAGGACCTTGATGATAGGTTGAACATCCACAGTTCCTACACCTTCCCCCCTCAGGTCCTCCTGACTTGTGTGTCAGTCCGTCAGATAACAGGTCACCAGGACCATTCATTCTGGCCACACATCACACTTCATCGCTTAGGAATTACTCATGCAAGTTCAAGGGACAGAAGAGTGTTCCTACTGGACAAGTTTTGATGTTTTTACCACCTGGACAAGGTACAGACAGGATGGTTTTCACTTTAATATGTGGGGATTGAAGAGTAGTGACTATTTTGCAGATGTAATGACATTCAGAAATGGACAAAATGCCCCAGAAGTGCCTGCTCAGGGGCTTCTGTATGTGCTCTGGACTTCTTCACCTTTCTCTCTCCCCCCTAAAGTATACATTTCTTTGAGCAAAGAATTGTGTGTATATAACTTAATATTTCTGCTTCATTAGTACCTAGAAGTGCTTATTCAATGAATGAATGAATGAATGAATCTGCTTCTCTCACTAATTACTCTTTCTTCCAACAGCCTGGATATATCGAGTCTAGAGAGGACATAAAAATATACCCCAACAGCTCATGTGATCCAAAATATGAGACCCTTTCTGGTAAACGTTTTGCCTAAGACCAATCCTCTTTTTGTGTTTCATTCTCTTCTTTTCCCTTTTCCCTTTCAATGGAAAGGTCATGGAAGAGATGATGTGGTTGAAGAGCAGAGGGAAATGATCAGGGAAAATCCCCAGACCTGTCAACTTGGCTCTGAATAACACAACACTAATATCTTTACATTAATTAGAAAGACTTATCCCCCAAACCTACCAATGCCTTCCATGCTCCAGGAAGAACTCCAAGCGTCAGAAGGGAGCTACTCAGGGAAATGAAAGAGAAACCTTATTAAAGCCGATTCAGTGCTTGTCATTAAAATTTAAGTCGTCAAGCGTTTTGTAGCATTGCTTCTACACCAAATGCAAAACCTTTCTAATTCCAGGTATGATTCTTTAGTACACGAGGAATAAATTGGGTGTTCCCAGATGACTAGTTAAAATGCCGACAAATCCCAAGCCTCCTTTTTCACAAAGTGCTGCCCTTTCCTGCTTTTCCTTTGTAAGCCACTTAGTGTTTATCTTACTACATTAAAGCAGAATAGTTGTCTCTTCTCCCCCCAGCCACCCAGGGTCACTTGAGTGACTACACTGTCTCTGCTTATCACATATTCATCGTATACTAGACATTGCATGGTGCATGTAGTCTTTCTCCAGTTAATGGAAACAGATGTAGTAAGCCTTTGAGATGGAAAAAATGGGGCTCAAATCCCTTCCCGGTGCATATGCACCTCCATGGGCAGATTTGGAAGCGCTCAGAGTCTGCTTTAACTCTAAGCAAACCCTTGGGGGTTCGCTGCAAGTACCAAGTGAGAAAACCTGTGTGCACGTGTCTGAAACAGCTCCTGGAACGGATGACACCCTGAGAAAACATAGCCTACCTCTACTTTCACCCCAGCGGCTACCTCAGAGGCACAGGCTGTTCTGTCTCACAGGTCTTGGACAGGGACTTTCACACATGCCTCATTCCTCTTAGCAACTCTTTTCCATTCCATCAATTTTTGTGACCACTCATTGGAAAATACCTGTTTGGCTCAGGAGATCTCACCTCAAATTAAATGTGTTGGAAACTGAGGTCCTGAAGGCTAAGCATGGGGTTTGCAATGAAATGCAGTGGGCTTGTATCTTGGTGAGTGTGGAGACAAAACGAGTATGGCTAAGAAATAAAAGGGTAGAGAAAGATGTACTACCTGCAGCGGGGAAGGAAAGCATGGGAAATATTTCCAAAGCCATGCCCTCTCCCAATGAAGTAATACTTAGGATTTTACTCAGTGAGCCTATACATATTCATATAGGAAATAAGTTCAGGGACAGGCACACCAGTGAGCATGCTCCATTCAGGAGTACACTACAGAGCATGCTCAGTTGAAGGTCATAGTTCAAGAAGGAAATATGGCAGACCCATTTTGGGACATGCCTAGCTCAAGGTCATGGAACACATGTTTGAAAAGTTAAAATGGCAGATAGGAACAATTTGGGATATGTTCAGTTTGTGCCATAAAAATAGAGCACAGAAAGGCCTCTAGGTATATTCAGCTACCATGGTACAGATTTTGTTTGTTTCGTTCACAACTAAGGGGTTGAACCTAGGGCTTTGCACATGCTAGGCAGGTGCTCTATCACTGAGTTGCACCCACAGAATATTTATTTATTTACTTATCTATCTATCTATTTACTTATTTTATTGATACAGAGTTTTGCTATGTTGTGCAGGCTGCCTCTAGCCTTCAACTCACCATTCTGCTGCTTCAGCCTCCTGAGTTGCTGGGAATTATAGGCATGCACCATGACTCCTAGCAAGGTTTTCATAATGTTTTATTTGAAGAAAAAGAAAGGATACTTTACAGGTCCTTAATACAGGAATTTGCTCCTACAGGTGCCTCACTTAGCATTTACTGTAGGTTGTGTCTTCTGCTAAGACATTCTACTTTCCTGAGGTAGAAATCCTCCTGATCTCAAATTCCTAGACCTGTGTGCTGGCCTCAAGAGTAAATACATGAAAAACAGCTTTGACTTGTAGTACTGTGTTCCAACATTACTATGCACCTGCTTCAGTTGGCTCATTTGTAATGTTGGAGCTGATGGTGGTGAATGTGCCAGGTGATTGATGGGAAATAATATGTATGAGCAGCTTAACCTAAAACCTGGCACTGGAGTGAACCATGCATGTCATAGTTGAAGGGAATTCAGGCTATTGATGTAATTTCATCTTTGTAAAACAGGAAAAATAAATTTTAACAGTACCCTTCTAAATTCATCATAGAACTTCAGAGGACCCCTGGGTAGGAAAACACACTGAGTAAGGTGGAAGCAGCATGTCTAGATCCTGCCGGCAATCTCAGTACTGCCGGAGCTCCCACCTGCTCCTGGGCAGTACTCTGCTGTCCCTGATGCCAGCTTCTTCATCCCAGCAAGTTATCTTTAAGAATGACAGATTAATATTGTCACATTGGGCCATGAAAACATCTATCCATTTCCCATCTCCCAGGAAATAGTGGTGGTCGAGTCCTCTGGGACACGAGCCTGTCATGAAGGTGATTTTCATCTTTCCCCATGATCAATCACAGTTTTTATCATCACCCCACTGCTGAGAGTTCTTTTCTTCTGGAAAGAAAGCTATTGCTGACAGAAGAAAACTTAGCTAAAATAACGACATTCCTAAGCATTTGTTGAATTTAGTGGCGGCCACCCTATTCTGAAATGTTCAGATCAGTTCTTGTTCTTGTACCTCAGGTGTACAGTGTGTACTATCAGCCCTCTGCACTGTTATTCTGAAGGCTAGCATTTGCTGCTCTAGAGAGATGGAGCAAACTTTAAATGAAAAATGGCCTTAGGGCACCAGGGCAACAGAACAGCCACCCTGAGGCCTCCATCTCCTTGCCTTGGCCAATAGCAATAGCAAAAGTGACAGCAACAGAACAAATACACAAACAACTGTTGATGTGCCCAGGTCACAGCCTCTGCCCCTGTGCACCAATAAGGCCAGTTGTTACCTTGGTGAAATTTCCCAGCGTGGCTTCCCCCACCTGCTTTGCTCTTCTCTGTCCTGTTTCCATGACCACAGGGACATTAAGACAGACCAAGTCTCACACCCCGTAGAGTGAGTGTCTGCCAAGGCCTTAAGAGGAAACATGAAAGTGCTCTAGAGTGAAACAGTTCTGGATTTAATTGCCAGCTCCAGAAGTTTCTAACCATGAGAACTTGTGAAGTCATTTGAACTGCAGAAGCTTGAGCCTCGTTCTCCATAAATTGGAGATTGAGATGTCCACCTCCCAGCTTTATATGGTGAGGACAAGTGAGACTCCATACTTGATATTCAAATCCATGTCCTCCCCAAGGCCACTGCTCTAGATGCCTGGAGCCCAGGTGTCTTAGTTTGCAGAGCAGGAGAGGAAGAGTTTACCATTTAGTAAGAATACAACACCCATCGGTCAGAGAATTTCTTCAATTGCTTCAATTTCCAGTTCAATCCTCAGTGCTGATACCATGCTGATAAGGATGTGAGGCTGTTCAGATGTATCACATGTAACTGCTTTTTCCTTCCTTCCTTTCTTTCTTCCTTCCTTCCCTCCTTCCTTCCTTCCTTTTTTCCTTTCTTCCCTTTTTCCTTCCTTCCTTCCTTTCTTTCTTCTTTCCTTCCTTCCCTCCTTCCTTTCTTTTATCCCTCTTTCCTTCTTTCCTTTCCTTACTAGGGGGTTGAATGCAGGGCTTTGTTCATGCTAGGCAAGTGCTCTACCACTGAGCTGCACCCCCAGCCTCTTTGTTTTTTATTTTTTGAGGCACAGTCTTACTAACTTGTGCAGGCTGCTCCTGGCCTTGGACTCACAATACTCCTACCTCAGCCTCCTAAGGAACTGAAATTATAGGTGTGTGTCATGGTGCCCAGCCTGCTTGTAACTCCTATAGAGCTTTGACCCATAAAAAGATCCAACTCAACAGATTTCTTTCAGTGGTTGGACCATTTTTAGCAGTGAGGTTGTCTTCTTTTAACTGTCTATTATTACCTATACATCTGAAATATGAATGTTATTTAATATTATTTAGCAAGATCATCCCCAAAATTTCTGTGAGTTTGTGCTGTGGGGGCTTGTGTGTTTCTATGATGCTGAAAGCTATGCCACTGATATCTCAGATACCAGCAGGGCCACCCATGTAAACAGGTTTCAGCTGAGCTTCCAGACCAAGACATACTAGGGAGAAAGACCCAGAAGCCCACTCCCAATGCAATTAGCCACTGAAAATACTATGAATAACAGAGAAGCACTGTCAAACATAGTACTAGAAAATGAACCCTCCCTCCCCAGGCTGGAAGGCATGCAAGAACCAACTGGGGAAGAGTTGCCTCCCCAGAGTAGAGTTGCCCTTAATGATGGGAATGGAGTAAAGCCTCTGAGACCTTCATTTGCTGATGTGGCATGACTCAAAATGAGGAAAAACACAATGACTGCAATAACGGGCTCAAACACAAAAAGATTATGTGCATGGCACAGGGTAGTGTTTTGTTCTGCTGTACATAGGGTTGCTATGAGTTAGACCCACCTGGATGGCACCTAACAACAATGACAAGAATACCGTAATGTTAATGTCAGAGCTAAGATGAGAACCCAGGCCTTTGGGCTCTTTATCCTGTTTGCTTCCTAGTGAATCATTTTCTTCTCAGCTTCCTTGACTTTGAGACCTTCAGGGAAGTCTTATGCAAGCTACGAAGAATGGATTACAATGGCCAAAACTCTTACCCTGTCTCCTAGGATATGCGATTCTCATTCTTACCCTTCATTTTTAATGCCTTTATTACTTATCTCCCAACCAAAGAATCAAAGAGCCTTACCTTGCAGTTTGTGTGAATCCCAAACATTAGTTGTCATGGCTGCTAGCACAGTAGTCACTGTATATATGAACCATCTGTTGTTTGGATGTCTGATAAGCCAAGGAATCTTTTGATAAACTAACAGATTTTTGACTTGATCATAGACCATTAGCGGCCTTCAGTAAATGAATGGATGTTTGAATGTTACAAATATATTTCAACTTCTTTTCACACATGGAAGCTAAACTTAGAGAAGACTCCTCTATACTAAGTGAACTACTACTTTGTTATATGCTATTGTGTGTTGTTCACCTTTAGGTGTATACTGGAGTATAAAGAGAAGAAATAAATATTTGCTAAGTTCTTTCTATATTAAGGTTGTTTTTTGTTTTGTTTAGTTTTCCTTCAGTGCTGGGGATCAAATGCAGGGCCCCCAAAATGTTAAG
Source organism: Pedetes capensis (assembly GCA_007922755.1). NCBI lineage: Eukaryota > Metazoa > Chordata > Mammalia > Rodentia > Pedetidae > Pedetes > Pedetes capensis. The sequence goes on along the minus strand of VMDO01017502.1, from coordinate 22,666 downwards.
CAAGTGCTATACCATTGTCTTCTCAAGTTTGGATTGTTGTTGTTAGGTGCTGTTGAATCAGTGTCCGACTCATAGTGACCCTATGTACAACAGACGAAACACTATTGTCAATGCTTCTCTGCTATTCATAGGGTTGTCAGTGGCTGATTGTTTTTTGGGAGTGGGTTGGATATTTGAGAGCGGGTTGAATTTTGAGAGTGGGTTGGATTGCTTTTTGGGAGTAAGTTGGATAGCTGGTGCTAAATTGTTCATCCAAGCAACATTTTAGATGTCTGTGCATTCAGAGCTGGATTTTAAACTTTCAACAGCCGGGAGCTATGACCTGGAGCCTCTTGGGATGCACACTGCTCATCGTACCACTGAGGAGAGTTATAGAATCTAGTTCTAAGAGCTCAATAACTTTGTGTGGAACTTATTAATAACAATTCAGTTATTAAAATATTGTATTCCACCTCACAGTTGAGCGACACTAAGCCACAAGAGTTTTACTTCTGGGTAGGGCAATAGGCTTCCTAGTTTTTGTTGAGCTGCACACGCTGACCACTGTATTACTCATGCTGAACACCACTGTGATGTTTGTTTCAGAAACTGGGCAAAAGAGAAACAAATGGTCTTAGGGGTAGACCTAGTAAATCTGCTTGTCTGGTTCAATAAACAATGTCTGTTCATTCCTGTTAGCAAATCTGAAGTCACTGCTGAATTCAATATGTTTTGATAAAGTATGCTGAAGTTTTTCGAGTTCAAGCTGCTCACTTCCTATCAGATTATTAAAAGGGGTAGAAGAGATGTTGGTATGACTCTGGATGGTTGATGGTGTAAAATATAAAGAAACAAAATTGGAATCAGGTAAACCAATTGTGCAGAAAACATCCTTGTTTTTCTACAAACTCCAAGGAGAGCTCATTTTCTGAAGTCCATGATTCTTTACCATGTTGTTACAGTGACCACGTCTATATATTGAATGGTGTCCTATTTTATTCTGTCCCAGAACCTAGGAGGGCAAGAGTTATTGACCTCACTTTAGAATGAAGTCCCTCAGGCTCAAACATGCCAATGTCACTGTACTAGAAGTCACACCATAATCCAGATCTTTCTCTGGCTGCCATGTCCTCGACCCTGCATGACTGCAAAATACTTGAGGTCTTACCGTGTCTCTCCAAAGGCAGATTTTCATCATGTGGTGGCTCCCTGGGGCAAAGGGGGGATTCTATTTGGGATGCCTGAGGAAGGATGTGATCCCTTGCCTCCTGCACCCTGCAGAAGGCTCATGAGTCAGAAGAGGGGCACGTGGGGCGGGGCTGCCAAGTAGGCATCTGCACTTTCATTGCCCATTCATACCTGTTCTGGGAAAATAGTGCAGCCCTGGAAATGGCAGCCCAACAAGTCTTACCAGGGCATGTGCACAAGCAGAAACCACACCCTCCACTTTACTGAAAAAGGAGGGACCTGGATGAGACTTCTAGCAGAAATGCAAGGAGTGTCCTCATAAAACTGGATTACTGGGTGATTCTTTAGCCCATGGGAGGCAGCGTGGGTGGATAGAGTGACGGATGGATGGAGGCTGCACTTGAGCCCTTGGGGCTTGCCTTGACCTCTCTGAGTTTCCAGTGTAAGAGCAGACTAAAGGATGAGCTCTTCTTCCTGAAACATTATAGGATACTAACATTCAGCAAATACTAATTCTGCAACTACTTATTCCCTTTCCTTTCCCATTGATGGAATTTAATTCTTCTAGAGGCAAAGACAGAATTGGGCAGGAAGACACTGGTAAGGAGAATGGTAACTAGACAGGGGTCACATCTGCTGGAAATAAGAAAGCAAAGCCAGCGTTAGTCATTCACCCCACTATGGCTCACTGTGTGGTTTAGAACTATCAGGTCAGACAGGAATGAAAACTCTGGTGAGTTAACCATACGAATGAGCATTTGATGGATTCATTCATTCCCTGAATAATTTGCTTTGGGGCTGAAAAAAATATTAATGTGCATAGTATTCACAAATGTTATTTTATCCCCATAGTTAATTCAACTAAGGGATTGTTATTATCTCTATTTCTTGGAGAATTTGTAACTTGCCTAAAGATTCTCAGGCCTCAATCCATCTTATTGCCACACATGCTTCATCTAAGACAGGAACGAGCTTGCCTTCCAGTGACCTCCAATCAAAAACAATAAAATGTGCAAAGTTAATTGTAGTATTGCCTCAGCACTTGTGGGCCCACTAAATAATGAATGCTTATTAAAATGTATTGATAGGGTAAATATTTTTCATGATGTGTTTATAACCTGCAAGCTAGGGCTTGGAGATTTCTACTCATTTGTAGCCCTCACTTGCTGTGTTCCTGACGGAGAGAAAAATAAGTGAACAAACAGATCTTGAAGCAATGAAGAGCAGGGCAATGGGAAGGTCATATGCAAATATCAGATTCAAGTTCTGACATTGGTTCCCAAGACAGTGCCCTTTGCTGGGCATGTCAGTTTAATTATCAGCCTTTGAGGCTAGCAAGGACTAGTCCTTTCTTTCCCCCAAATGCAGAGAAGCTTATGCATTTGACCTTCAAATATTTTGTAGAGCAGGTATGAATCCACAGTTATATGCCCAAGGAATTGTAAAAAGGTTTTGGGTGTATACTTCTGTATTTTCCTACTAAGCCAATTCAGCAGATGAAAGGTAAGAACCCTCCAAAATAAAGGGCTTAATCAGCTGTAGCAGGGATAACCTGGGCTTAAAATCTTTTACAGCCTACCTTACATTTAATTTCCAATAAATTTGTCAAATTTATTTCTTGCCTAACATTCCCTTCAGTGGAGTCTGCAATAACCTTATCTTAGTCTGCTTGTTAAGAAAGCACCAAAATGTTTATCCTAGAAATGACGCAGAATAGATTTGAAGATTTGAAGATATTTCTTTTAAAATATACTAGAAGAGAATAACAAGCTAAGTAGGGACAGGTTGTATCAGTCCAAGAAATGGGAACTTTAATGGAGAAATGTCTTGCCAATTAGTGTATTACATGCAATGCACAGAATTGCAGTGTATTTACTGTTTTATTGCCCTCAGAGTCAATTTTAAGCCAAGAGATAGAAACCAAGATGACTCAAGAGCTTTTGAAAAAACGCGGTCTCCTGGAGAGTTGGGTGTTTTTATGCAGCTTGTACAGTGGGAAAGCTATGATTAAGGTTCTGTAATTTTTATTTGCAGACTTTCAGTTCTGCTCAAATTTGGTTGAAACCATGGGTTCCGTCTTTCATTTCCTATAACAAGGGTATTGTTGAGGCAAGACTTTGGCCACGTCTATGCAGTCCTGATAGTTGCAGTTGTGACAAGCAGGGTTATGCCAGTGTCTTCCAAGAGGGGAGCAACCATGTTTGGGTGGAGGACTCTAGTGCATTAGGGGGCTCCCCTGGAGGGAGGGGTGAGTGGTCTAAGAAAAGAATGTGTGCACGTGATGTATGAATTCTCTCCCACAATCACATCTATAACCAAGGGTTTGATACTAAATGCTAAAGTTATAAATAGAAGAAAATGCCATTTCCACTGTGCATGGAGCTATGGTTGAAACCTGGGTGAAAATCAGAAGACTTAGGGGAACTCAAAAGTTTACCAGATGCTTGTGGCTCAGAGATTAAAATTTGAACAGAAATAAAACAAGAAAAGAAAGAAAGACAAAAGGGAAGAAGGAAGGAAGGAAAGTGTATGTGTTTTTGTGCTTGGAAAAGAAGAGCTTGACTGACCACTGGTACTAGCCCTCAGTATTCTCCTTAATGCTAGTACTGAAGGGGAAATTCCTTGGTTAAGCATAAAACTTTTGGGGTAATGTGATCTGAGCCCAGAGAGGAACAGTTGGAGATGTTGAAGGACTCCTGATGCCACCTCACATCTGGGCATCTCTTGTCACCATTAACCATTTCCTCTGATCTTCAATACATCTAAAAGATGTGGGGGTCAGGTGCCTTATCACTCACCTGTGATCCCAGCAACTTGGGAGGCTGAGGCAGGTGGATCATGAGTTCAAGGCCAGAGGTAGCCTGTGCAACTTGGCAAGACCCTGTCTCAAAAAAATAAAAATAAAAAAAAAAAGGGGCTGAGGGTGTGGTTCAGTGGTAGAGTGCTTGCTTAGCATGTGTGAAGTTCTAGGTTCATCCCCTGGTACTGAAATATTGAAGAACAAAAAGCGTGACAACACTTGCTATTATTCAAGTATATCCTGAGAATTATCTACAACATATTTAAGGATGAAAATGAAAAGCTACTTTCAGTTTTTTAAGATCTCTATTATCTCAATATTTTAATTGGGTAGAGGGAGGAGGAATGCAATTCATTTGGCCATCAAGCCATGTTCTGCCTGATGTTGGCATCTCAAACTACCTTGTGCTACATAGTGAATCCTGGATCCCATGCTGGGGGAAGGAAGAGAAAGGAAAGAGAGAATGCATGGAAAGAGTCAGGGGATGACTTTGTTCCCCATCACCCAGAGGGCTCCAGAGCAGCCCAGTCCTGGGACCTTGTCTACTTCAAAAGGGTGCAAATATGACACAAAGAAACTTCTCTACCCCAGAAACATTGGGGACCACCGGGTAGCAGGGCAGAGAGAACACAGCTGTAAACACAGATTGTTTCCTCTTCCTTCTAAGTCCCATCTGCATCTAAAAACTGCTGTCAACAGGAACTAGCTCAGGGGCCATGGCAGTGATATGCCTTTTCATCATTGGCTGTTTTCCTCAAACAGCTGGCTTCCCGCTTTCCCTGCCTTCCCATTGTCCTTCAATACTTCTGGGCTCTGCAGCCACTTCCTCAGTATTGTGTCACAGGGTTGCCTATATGCAGCATGAAGAACTCACTGTAGACAGATACCCCTTACACTTTCCTCTCAGATCCTCAGAGATGGGCTGAGTCACTAGGGCCACTCTTTTAGAAATGCACTTTTACTTTGTGGTCAGAAGATTACTAAAGAAAGCTCTTTGAGCACAGTTCACTACAACTGACACCCAAAAGCTGTTTTGCTAAATGAGTTACCTTCTTGGCTCCCCTCCTTTCTTCCCTTTCTTTCTTTTGCATCCCTGGTTTGATTTCTTTCCTTCCCATTCTCTTTCCTTCTCTCCCACCCTATTTCCTTTCTTCCATCCCTCCCTTCCTGTCATACTAGAAAATATGCATTATAATCAGTTTGCCCAAACTTGAATCTTAGCACAGTCACTTACTGTATGTGAGTTTGGACAATTTACTTAACAATGTATTTTTCTCTTTCTTTATCTACAAGATGGGATAATAATTATACCCACCTCATAGGGTTGTTCTAATACAAGAGAAAGACCTAGAAAAATGTCTGTTCTATAGGAAGCACCTGGTAGGTTCTAGCTGTTACTATTCTCTATTTACCCAGTTCCCTGCAAAGTGTAAACTAATAGCAGTGGAAATCAGGAAATCATGCACAGGTTTGGTTGTCAGTGTGTATTCTGGGAGACACAACCATGAAATTCAGCAACACTCTGTCATAATGCAAAACATTATGTTAATAACCATGAACAGGAATGGGAAAGCAGAGAGAAAAAAATCCCTGCAGAATAAGAAGGAATGTTCTAAGACAGTGTGTGTTTTGTCTCTTCAATGGTGGTCAAGCCCAGGCAAAGAGTTTGCTGGTGGGTTTGCACTTGAGTAGCTTACAGAGATTTCTAAGACCGTAAGAACTAGTTGTGACTAGTGAAGAAAGTTCTTTGGGACAGTGGAAGATGGATATATGTGGACTTAATAAAATGAGAAGTGATTTACAGAGAGTCATGGGGCCCTACTTGCGGATTTTGAATTAACCAGGGGTCTACTTTCTTCATCTACAAAATGATATCTGGTGTTGCTTTGAGCTCTTTGCAGCCAATGGCATTTCAACTCTGTCCTGATGGAAATGGCAGGATTTCTGGGGGCCCTAGATGCTTTTCCATTGGAAGACAACAGTGTGATAAAATGAACATTTTATAAATATTCATCCATCGGTGGCATACAAAGTAAACATGGGGACAGGAAAAAGCAAAAACAAAACAAACCTCTTAATCCTTAAACAGAAAAATCTCCTTGAGGTAGGTATTGTAAGTCAGTCTTCACATAATCAGACTAAGTTTCAGAGAAGTCAGGAGACTGGCTTGAGAACACCAGCCTAGAGAGGGACCTGATTGGCAGTTTCCAGACCCCTGGGCAGTGCTAGAAGGATCTGGTTGGCACCTGGGCTTGGGTTCCAATTCTTCCTCCGCCTTTCCCTGGTTCTGGGAAGACATTTTACCTCTTTGTACATCTGGTAGTAATTGCTCTTCTCTCATACATGGAAACAAACTGAAATACTATTAATATAAATCTTGGAAACTAGCCCTGGTAGGCGTCAATTGTCCCTTTAGCTGCACCTCATGGTCATTGAGAGAAAGGGGTGGTAAGGAGGCCCCCCCAGAGGGGGATCACCAGCTGCATGAGGCCAAGGCAGGTCAGGCCATGGGAGGAAACTTGAGTCATCTTATCTCTAAGTTCCAAGAAAATCGAGAGCGGTTATTACTGGGCTTCTTAGAGTCACCCTTTCCTACCAGGGATGAAAAAGTAGTGTTAGTGGTAACATTGGGATATTCCCTTTATTTCAGTGTCTAATTTGCTGTTACCATGGCAAAGAAAAAAACCCTGACTGAAGCAGGAAGAAACAGGCTTTGTTTCTGGCAGTGCTTGGGATGCCGAACCCCTCATTAAGGAGACAGTGTACACATCGCCTTGAAAATGAACATGGGATTTGCCCTTCCTAAGGTTGCGCTGACACAGACCCTGATTCCACTAGGACCAGTTTGCTAAGCATCCTTCCATCGCTTTCTCCTGTGAGGGGCTGTGGTTCAGCCAGGGGAGTACAGAGGCTGATCTGTGCTTAGCTCATAGAAGAAGCATCTATGAGCCTCTGCAGTTGTTCCAAAACAGCATGGAAAGGGGCAAATAAAGCAATCACGGGAGCTATTTAATACCCAAAGAAGGCAGAATGGCTGAACAGAGACCTGTGGGTCTGAGGTGATAAAGCAAAGCAAAGTGATCAAGGACCTCTGCAGCAGGAGCCAGTGGGAACATGGAGAGAGGCAAACCCTTGCAGATCTCTTGGCTGTTCTTGTTCTTTTGCCTGAAAAACACAATGTTCCCTGCTCTTCATCTCCTTTCACTTATTTATTGGATTTTTTGCATTACTCCATTTGCTTAAAGTTCCAGAGAATAAACATAATAACACCATTGATTGAAATAATTAAAACAGATAGCTTCAATAATAGCAGAACTGAATAGCAATGCGCAGCCAATTTCTCCTTTGTCATTCTCCTGGGGCGGGGCAGTAGGTTTTCAAAAGCCAAGTTGACTCAGTATTTCTTGAGTGTGCTTTGCTATTGGAAAGGCTATGTCATAAGGAGCAAAGCTCTGTGAGTAGAGCCAAGACCTGCCTTCCTTCCATCAGACCCAGGGACCGGCACAAGACACCTGCTCATTCCTTCACCTGGAACAGGAAACCAGCTTCTTGTGGGAGAAGCCTGCTCTGAGAGCTTAATTAAATTCTAGAAGTGAAGTGCATAGCACCATGCTGGATACAGACATCTTTGGTGTTTGTTATTTTAGTAAATGGGTACACTTTTTCCCTTACTACTGGGGAGGTTGAGCCTTGACTTTGTGCATTCTAGGCTAGTATTCTACAGTTGATCTTCACTCCAGTCTCTTTTTCATTTTGGGGCAGGATCTCACTAAATTAGTCTGCTTCTGTCCTCGAACTCACAATCCTCCTGCCTTGGCCTCCCGAGTTACTGGGATTACAGGTGTGGACCTCTGCACCCACCTGGGTGTTTTTGTTTTAACCCAGTCAAGATGAATAGAAGAATAAAGGATTCTACTGTCTTTTGGGGAGGAAACTTCCCTTATAGAAAAAAAAATTACTCCTTCAAGTAATTAAGAATTTCAACTTCACAATTGAAATAAAGTAGAGTGATGTGTCCTCTATTCCATATGGAATGGGACTTTCTGCAGGCAAATGCTAAGACAGAGCTGCAAGCCTCTGGCGGAGGACGGCCATTAATGTCAGGTCCTCGTTAGGAAAGTGATGATCTTGGCAATTAGGCAGCACTTTTAACACATGCCATTCCTTTTTCTACCCTGGTACACTGTCCTTGGATGTTTTCATTTTACCCTTGGATAGGGATTTCTGTTCTACTACTGCAGGGACTTCTGTTGTTCTGTATTAGTGGAAAATTTGTATATGATGTTCCTTCATAAAGACTGTAGATCTCAGTGGCTCTTTGATGTCTAGTTTGGAGCAACTCAGAGACTTTTTTCTTGCTCATCCCTTCTTTCCCAGCGACAGCACTGGCATGTTTGAATGGAATTCTAGAAGTCTGAGGATTGTGGCAATGGAGGGAAATGTGGTTGTCTAGGAGCCCAGACCCTTCTGCCAGACCCCTGGCGAGCCTCTGATAATAGCCCAAGGCTGGAGCCTGGATCAGCAAATCTCCTCTGCCCATCTGAAGAGCTGGATGCACAGGATTATCCAGGTAAACAAAACTTGAAGGATTTCAATAGCTGGACATTCTGAGGCCCTTCAGAACCACTTTGGAGCTCAGGGAATGATACACTGGCCACGTCTCTGGCTTTATTGTGTGATTTACGACTTTCAGCTAAGCCAGGGGACAGGTTATTTCTACCAAATTAATAACGATCATCACATGGCTGCTTGCTCTGGAGTACCTTCAGTAGGGAAGTTGTCAGGGGTCCTAGGAAAAATGACAATGTCTACTAGACTTCTTCCAGAATTAATCAAAATAAATTTGTGTGTGTAGGTGGCCCTATTTCATGCATCAGCTAGTGACTGTGTTCCATTTGAGAGCCCAGACAGTTGCAGCTGCTGTTTGCACCTCTGAATCATCACCTGGTGGCCAGGTATCTGTATGCACTCCGTGTGCCTCGGCACATCTCTGCTGAGTCAGTTACAATCGGCCTCATCTCAGACCATGATTAGCAGGCTTGTGACTCAAGCAGCATAATGTGTTCCTTTTTGTCTGCAGCAGCAAGACACTTCCTGATACCAGAGCCAATGACTCAACCTGCCAAGACAATCAGTTTGATTCTTGTAACATTGCATAAATCACAGGAGAGAGCGGATGGCAAGATAAATTTTAAGTTTTCAACTCTCCTAGAAGAACAGTTGGGAAAATAAGAATTCACAACTAAGTAAGTTCTCTCTCCTAAGAAGCATCCAAGAAGCAATGTGGTTCAAGGATGAGTTCCTGATAAATAAGCTCTATTGCTCTAGATAGTAGATATGAGCTTGGTAGTGACTGAGTCGGACCAGACTGTTCATCCTGCAGAGCTCAAAGCCAGCTATCCTGTGAAGTAGACCCTTCCCAGGGGAGACTTTGAATTCCACAATTCCCCAGCGTCTCTGGGCTAGGAGTCTACCCCCAGGTGCTCACTTTGTTCACTTTACAGTTTGTAGGGAAGAGGAGAAAACCAACAGCTCCTGCTAAGAATTGTATTTAATCTTGTCGACTCCAATGATCCCATGTTAATGTATTACTTTTGTAACTTACTCTGCGCTGTCAATTGATGCCATGTCATATTTCAGGTACAAAGCTTCAAAAATGACAGCAAATATCTGCATAAAAACCCCAAACATGTACTCAAAGCTTCTTGTCTACAGAACACCAACAGATGTGTTTTAAACTGTTTCATACACTTGCAAGTGCTGAAGTGGATGTTATAAGCCCACTGTCAGATGAGAAAACTGAGGCTGGAGGGGTATGTGAGGTTACACAGCACCCATACATTGGGATGTGAAGCAGGAGAATCCCAGGTGAGTGTGTAGGAGCGTGTGTGTGCCCATGCTGGATGAAGATCTTGCCCAGTATGCGACTACCAATATTCTTTGGGGAGGCCCTTCTTGTACTGTTCTCCCACTCTCTCCAGACCTCTCTCTCTCCCTCTTTCTCTCTTCCCTACCCTCTGGTATCTTGCCAAAGTCATTAAATAGTCTGTATATGTTTAAGCTAAATATTCCATTCTATAAAGCTTGGCATTTTAAATATATTACCAGTGATAAATATATTATCAGTAATATGAATGGAAGCCTGTAGCTACAGCCCCGTGGCATCCTATCTTGTCAGATCTCAGAAAATAAGCAGGGTTGGGCCTGGTTAGTACTTGGATAAGACTACCTGGGTACACCAAATACTGTAAGATTGGAAGAAGGACCCGGTAACCCACTCTGAAAAATCGATCTGCCATTGAAAACCCTATGAATAGCAGAGAAGCACTGACAATAGCGTTTTGCCTGTTGTACATAGCGTCTCAATGAGTCAGACACCAACTTGATGACACCTAACAACAACAAGAATGTGAAAGGGATAGAAGCAATGTACATGAAAACTTCACATTTAATTCTTCCATCTCAAGATGATAGATGGATGGATGGATAGATGGATGGATAGATGAAAGATAGATAGATAGATAGATAGATAGATAGATAGACAGACATAAGCAAATAGATGGATACAAAAGCATAATGGTATAAGTGGAAAATGATCAGAGGGAAGCCATGCCCAAACATTTGGGGTCAGATAATGCTTCACTGTGGGAGACTTTCATGTGCACTGGAAGATATTCAGCTGTACCCCTGGCCTCTATGCATTAAATGCCAGAGGCACTTACTTGAATTGCGACAACCAAAAGTGTCTCCAGACATTGCCAAGTGTCCCTCGCCCTCATAGGTTGAGATAGGGCAGTAAAATCAACCCTAGATTAGAACCGCTGGTTTATATGCTTTAGGGCAATTGTCTCTGAGGCTCTTCATCTTAGTTTGAAACATCAGTTGGGTTGTTGTTGTTCAGTGCCACTGAGTTGTGTTCAACTCATAGTGACCCCCATAGGGTTTTCAGTGGCTAATTGCTTCTGGATTGCCTCCGGAGTGGATTGCCACATCCTTCTCCCACTTTTGTGGTGCTAGGAATTGAACCTGTGACCTCAGAGACTGCAGAGTGGTGCTCTACCAACTGAGCTAAATCCCAGCCCTCAGTTGGTTAGGGGTCGATATTCCAACAGTTTCTTCCTGATCAGGAGGAAATGCGACAGTTTTCTTGTCTTCATTCCCCACTATCATTCAGCCCGAGCCACCTTCTCAGATCTCAGCACATTTTCTTTCCTATTCCCTTGGTCTGTAACAGGTTCTTCACCCATTCATTAATCCTCAGCCTGACATCTGTTCTATAAAGCTCAGGACTCTACCTACCAATGCGCTGGTCTTAAACAGGACCTGATAAGATGGCACAACATTTTGCATTATACCTGCAAACTTTTTTCTGATTAGATTACTTTTCTTCCTCTAAAGGAAAAAAAAAAAAAAAAAAAAAAGCCAAAGCATTATTTTTGACCTGCAGTCATCCCTGGGCCTAATCCATGTTTCCTCTTTTAGAATATCTGGAAGGAAAATCCTCACAAGAAACTAATAAAGAGTATGATTTTCTCTGGTCCTCAAAATGGTTTTTATTCAACAGACGACCTGGTGATGAGATCTACTGAATTCATGATGTAAATACAGTAGAAAAGCACACATTGAGATATTTAAGCAAGGAGCTTGCCTTTGTGAGTGGTGGTAGGCACCTGCGTCCCCTCTGCAGAGACCCTGAGCACAGGGACTGACCTGGCAACGTGGCTTCAGCAGGAGACACACCTCCTCCTGTCCTTTGTAGGGCTCTGGAGGTTAGGCCAGAGTTGGTCCATGTACCTGCCTCCCTGTGCTAAAGTATCTCATTCACCTCCCATTGTTGCCACTATATCATGTAGATCCATATACCATGGTTTGTCCACAGGACTCTGCTTGCAGTGGGCAATTTCCTGGCCCAACGTCTCCCTTTTTCCCATTGAAATTGCTGTACATCTGGGCCACACTGACCCTTTCATGGAAAAGCTAACAAGGATGGAAGATAAAAATTTCTGATCCCTGAACTTGGTTTACACTTAGCCTTGGTATTTTTTAATTTGTTTTGTTTTGGTTAGAAGGGGATCTATTCATGTTCAGGGAGACAAGATGATTCTGACTTAAATAGGATTCAAGATGTATTACTAAAAATCTTTTAAAAGGAAGACTAATCTGAAGTAAGATATTCTGTGCTATTTTTAGATAAAGTGAAGAAATGCTACTACTATTAGACAATGTAACAGTGGACAATATTTCTTTTTGTGAGAAAGGCTATGAACAACTTAATAAAATACTCTAAAATAACTTAAACTCATCTCAAAATTCTGTATGAAAATTATTGTTGATAAATAAAAAGCAAGAAATGATGCCATTGAGAATATATGGCAGAGAAATAACTAGCATTATAAAGCATCTTCATATATAATGATAATCAATCACTGAAATATGTTTTCAAGCTGTACCACTAAATAGTATTTTCAGCATTATACAATTCTATATGCATGTATATATATATATATTTTTTTTTTCCTTAGTCAACTCCATGATATTTTTCACAATTAAAATATGATATGCATAGTCTTTGAAACTTAGGGCTCAATGTAGACTCTTCCAGGACATTCTCATGAAATTAAACAGTTTGGTATCATATTTTTCCTCCAATACAATTTGATAATACAAGTCTAATCTGTTTTCCCATTTTTCTTTATTTGAATGAAACCAAAGTGAAATGCTTGGAACAACATCAGAACCAATGACTCTCCAATCTGAAAGCTCCACAGCATGGCTATTATGACTGATCTCTGATGTTGAAAGAAACTCAACTCCAAGAATTAGACTTCACTGGACCGAAAAAAACATGCAACACAAGCCTGTGTCTCCAATCACCCTTGAAGGGATGCAGAGGAGAGGAGATACTTTTCTGCCAGACAGTCTGTTCCCACAGCCTGGAGTCCCAGCAGGAGGCAGGGGTGTCTGATGCATTTCTAAGCTGAGGATGGGTGCTGCTCTGTGGTGTGTGTGTGTGTGTGTGTGTGTGTGTGTGTGTGTGTGTGTGTGAGAGAGAGAGAGAGAGAGAGAGAGTGTGCGTGTGAGGGGGGAGGGGGAGAGAGAGAAGGAGGGGGAAGGAAATGTGTTTTCTTTATCAGAAACCACTTCCTACATTCCAATGTGTTTTCTATATTTATCTACAGTCTCAACTTAGTTTGACACAGGGAAATAATAGAAACATAGAAAACGTTATCCCTCATGTTTATGAATAATGACAGTCTGTGTTACTTAAACCACCCATGTTCTCTCTCTCCCTCCCTCTCCATCTCTCTCTCTTTCTGTCTCTCCATCTTGCTCTACTTACCTTGTCAGTATCTTGCCATAAGCATTCAACATTCACTGTATGTTTATGCTAAATCCTCCATTGTATATAGCTTGGCATTTTAAATATATTAATAGGGATGTAGGAGAAACATTATACTTGAAAACCTCACTTTTAATTCCCCCATGATGTGATAGATAGATAGATAGATAGATAGATAGATAGACAGGTAGACAGATAGATAGATAGATGGGTAGATGGAGACAGACGGCCAGATGGCTAGAAAAGCATAATAGCCTAAGTGGAAAACTATCAGTGGAAAAGGATCTTTCACAAAAGTGTAAGAAAAATTAGGCTTGAATTTCCCCATTTCAACTTCCTTTCCTAGTATCTAAGTAGTCACAGGAAGTGCTCAGCATGCATAGGTTGGTCAAATATTCCTTAAAAAGCCAAGGCCAGTTACACAAAGAAATTTCAGTTCCTTCATTAAATAAATGCCGGTTATCAAAACCACCTAGAACCCAGAACTGTTTCCAGCCTCAGACAAAGGCCAAATAATGTATGACTTGCTTTAGGGAGGAAGAAAGGCCCGCGCTTTTGTTTCCTTCAGCATTAATTTGATTTGTGCAAAGTGCTGAGTGTCCAGGCCCTGGGAGAAGCCTAGCTGAAGACCGCATGTGGCCGAGCTGTCTCCCTTCCCCGGTGGCTGGCGGCCTGACCCCATCAAGGTGCTCACCAGCTGGGCTGGAGGGTCAGCTGTCAGCCCTAAGTGGGCCATTTGCTTGAAACGTCTCCCTCATGTCAGGAAAGGGCTGCTAACGCGGCATGGAATACAATTTCAGATTGGATCGAATACCCCAAGGATTGTGTCAGGTTCCCCATCATTTTATTTCTCTCCCGAAAATATCTCTATAAACTTAATTAATGGAGAATCCACTGTCAAATTCATCTTTTTAAAATCCAATCTCCGGTGGCTGGATTTGATTTTGTTTTGGTCCTCCCGGTGGTTGAGGTTTTATTAGGCGAGGCTCCCGCTCTTCCTGGTCCTGTCCTCTGACTGCTGTCCTAAAGCTCAGGAACAACTATTTTTAGATCTAGGCGAGCCCCAGAGCATCAGACAGTGAATTATTAGCTGTGACTTTAAAAATAGTCATGGAGACACTTTGGGAACGTCTTATTTCTCTGCAGCATATGGACTTGAATTTACATCCCACCTTTACAGTACAAACCCTTATAAATAGAACAGAGCTGACCACAGATGCTGCCCACAGCTGATGTTTCTGGGTTACTCTGAAGCTCTAAAACTTCTTCTTGGGTCACCCTGCTGGCTTAGTGTTTGGGTAAACAAATCGGTTTTGGAATAACCACTCTGCCTTTCACTCCCAGACCCACACAGCAAGAGGCTCTGTGGCTTCTTTATCTAGCATGTTTACACACACACACACACACACACACACACACACACACACACACACACACACACACATTCAGAGCCACAGACAGCAGAAGCCATCCACCAGATCAGAAATATAGTCATTCTATCTTGTGCTTTTTGACTTGTAATTATTTATATAATATTAATGTCAGATAGGGCTGGGATTTAGCTCAGTGGGTAGAGCGCTGCGCTGCAGTCTCTGAGGACCCGAGTTCAATTCCCAGCACCACAAAAATGGGAGAAGGGCCTGGCAATCCACTCCCAAGGCAATCCCGAAGCACTCAGCCATTGAAAACCCTATGAGGGTCGCTATGAGTCGGATACCGACTCGACGGCACCTAACAACAACAATGTCAGATAGTGACAAGTAGCATATTAAATCTCAGAACTAACCCGGATGTTCTACATAAGCAAGGGCTACAACAGCGATGCCTGCAGCCCTAGCACTGTGGCATCCGATCCGTCAGATTTCAGAAGCTAAGCAGGGTTGGGCCTGGTTAGTACTTGGATGGGAGACCACCTGGGAACACCAGGTGCTGCAGGCTTGGGAGAAGGACCCAGCAACCCACTCCCAAAAATCAATCCGCCATTGAAAACCTTATGAACAGCAGAGAAGCACTGACAATAGTGTTTCCCCTGTTGTACGCAGGGTCGCTGTGGGTTGGATACTGACTCACAGCACCTAACAACAATAACAGCAACAACATCAAGGCCTTTGGTAGAATTTCTTCCAGCAACGGTTACAGGTGAAATTCCCTAACAGCGGAGAATGTCCAGAGTGTTATTCTAAACTCTTCATTTTACAGAAGCGATAAGGAGGTCTGAAGAGACGTTCAGCAAGGTGGTCACAAACCATGAAGACATCAGTAGTTTCTAGGTTCTCAAAATCATGTTTCTTTGATAAAACACCATTCTGCCTGGGTGTGGCAGAGGGCTTCTACACGTGGTTCAGGATAATTCAGAATTATTTGTATGTCACAGCACAGTTTCCATAGAAGTGGGAGGGGAGCCATGCACAGTGGCTCATGCCTGTAATCCCAGCCACCAGGGAGGCAGAGGCAGGACAGTCGTAGTTTCGAGGCCAGAGGCAGCCTGTGCAATTTAGCGAGACCCTGACTCAAGATAAAAAAATAAAACAATGGGGCCAGGTGTGGAGGCCCACGCCTATAATCCCAGACGCTTGGGAGGCGGAGGCAGGAGGATCACAAGTTCCAGACCAGAAGCAGTCTGTGTAGTTTAGCAAGACCCTGTCTCAAAAAAAAAAAAAAAAAAAAGGGCTGAGGGTGCAGGTCAGTGGTCTAGCACTTGCAGAGCATGCAAGTGCGAGGCCCTGGGCGCAACCCCCAGTACCACAAAAAAATAAATAAATAAGTAAAAATAAAAATAAATAAATAAAGGAATGGGGTGCATCTCAGTGGTACAACAGATGCAAAGTATGTGGGAGGCCATGGGTTCAGACTCCTAGTACCTCAAAAAAAAAAAAAATTGGGAGGGAAAAGTAGATGAGATAGGAAAGAAACGGTGGAAAATGCCAATTCTCTGCCATTACTCTGAGTAGTTCTCCATGGCATGAGTCTTATTATTAAGATCAGCTACTGAGAGCAAAAAAATGCAGGCTAGGGAGGCGTAATTACAAAAGGCAATCTGATGATTCATGCCACCTATTCTGCTTTCCAGAAAAGATGCCGCTCTCTGTTGGCCTTAGGAGCTTGTCAGAAAGGAAGAAAAGTAAAGAAGCAGTGGCTTTCGGGTTCTTCTTTCTTTATTATTATGATTATTATTACTCTTTTGGTGGAGGAAGCAGTCTTTCATGCCAGAGTTAAAAAGGAAGGTATTTCAGAAATGACAGATGCAAACATCCACCTCCATTGTTTGTTCAGCTTCAGACAAGTTGAAGGTCAGCTTCCAGTTGTTGACAGGGAGAGGTTTAGTGAACAAAATACCTTTATCATTCAATTTTATCTTGGAAAAATATTTACTAGGGTGTAAGTGTAGAACATTGTGCTAATAATAAGACAAATACATTTTGAAACTATAATCCTGTGCCACAAAACAATACTCAGGAAAAGACCTTATTGTTATTGCTCCTTGGTGTACATGGTTTTTGTACTGAAAGTTTTGCTGATTGGCTCATTCTTGTTTTGAATTTGTGATTTCATGGATTACTGTGGTTCTTGGTCAAATAGAATACTTTTTAAAAAATGATTTCCCCCTGATTTAAGTATAAAAGAGCTTTGAGTTTATAGCATAAAATAAGTATGACTCTTGAAAATCAAACCTGATTAAAATTCTGTTTGGTAATATCCACACATACCTCCATCTTTTCCTCACTCACCTTCTTGCTTCTGTGGTGTGTAGGGTGAAACCTGCAGGTCAGTAATCAAATGTGGGTATTAGTGAGCACTGGCTAAAAGCTTGGACATTATCCAAGGCCTTTCCCAGTGGAAATAATATTTTAAAAGATACATTTATCAGGGATAAGGGGAATTCATAGGGGAAATAAGCCATAGCCATTGTCTTCCAGAAGGTCTAGAACCTGGTTATTGGGACTTCTTGCATGCACCCCACCAGGTCACGTGGTATTAAGCTCAGGCGCTGTGGTGTGCAGGTGGTCATATTCTCAGGATCAAAGTGGATTAGGTAGAAACCTAACTTCAGTAGCAATGACCTCCCCTCTTTCATTCAGAGACATAAATAGAAATGGAAACGAAGTCCATTTCCACTTTGCCCAGCACACAGTTCCGCCTGGGATTACGGCTTCATTCACACTGGATTACTGCTCCAGCATCTTGGCTGAGTCCGAGGCCAGCACTCTCCACATTCTGTTCCATCCTGCACACCAGGGCCAGTCAGAGCTTCCCTAGATGTCCTTTCCCTCCCACCATGCTGCAGCGTGAGGCTCAGAGGGCGTAGCTCTCTCCTGCTTCATCCTACCCCTGCCATCCACTTCCAATGCCTGAGGCAGGCTCTGAACTCTGTGGATCCTGCAGCAGGGAAGCTGGTCTTCAAGCCCCCTGCTCATACCCTGCCACCTCTGATGTCTGTGTCTCTTTGCCTAAGTCTCAAATGGCTTCATGTAGGCACATCTAGCCCTGACCCCAAGAACCTCTGGATGCTCTTGAAACATGACTTTCTTTCTCTACATATGCAGACATGCATTGTATCGATGTTGCTGCTTTACAAGCTTTCATAGATTGCAGGGAGAGAACTGGCTATCAATTTTTATTACAAATATGGTCACAAGCTGATAGTCATCAAAAGTCCCATCCCAAATTTTACAAATGGTCATCCACACTCAAATGAAATGTCGCCACGTATTTTAAGTGAAGTTCAGTGAAGAGTAGGAGCCTCTAAATCAGCAGCGTTACATAACTGGTGAATGAGCCCCTGGATTGTGGGACCTGTAGCCTGTTCAGGATTTTGCCCCTGAAGGGCATGACGAACTGCACGGGCCGACCAGAAGCCTTCAAGAGTTCTAGGACTGACAGAAAGATGCGATCTCTATGGCTTTACTGTTTAAGGAGGACGGAAGCATCTGACAATGTGTGTAATAAGGACAATGTGTATGGGTGGGTATAGGAGGATTAACAAGTCCATTGATCAAATTTTATAGCGATAAGGGAGCTTAACAACTTCTTCACTTTTAAGGTGTGGAAATTGGCTCAGATGGTGCAAAGGCTTTAAATGTCTTGGCAGTGGAAACAAATGGAAACCCAGTATATAGGCTTCTCCGTCCCGGCCCCCATTCCAGCTAGCTCACCAACTCTAATGCCTCTGAAATTCTTGGAGAAAAGCATGCACTGTAAAACAATTTAATCCTGGCATTGTAATGTGTCACAGCCTTATTTCTGGATCTTCTGTTCTAATGCTCTTTCATTTTTTTCTTTCTTTTATGGTACATGCTTACAAAATATATATTCACTAATATTAGATAGGGCCCTGAGGTTTAGCTCAGTTGGTAGAGTACTGCTCTCTGCACTCTGTGGTTCCAGCACGGCAAAAATGGAACAAGGCTCTGGCAGCCCACTGCCAAAACAATTTTGAAACAATCACCCTATGAATAGCAGAGAAACACTGACAAAGTGCCAGGCATGGAAAAGTGTCAGGGAGTGGTTCGTTCTGTTGTACACAGGGTCACTATGAGTCAGACTCGACTCGACAGCACCTAACAACAACAACAACATTAGACAGTAGAAGAAAAGAATAGAGAAAATCAGAAAATAGTTCACCATCCAGCACTAACTCTATTCCTAGATCCCATGAAGCCCCTGCTTCTTTAAGGTTTTACAGTAGAATCATATTTCCCAAATAGTTTGAGCCTAGGCTCTTATAAAATCTAAAGAATGTCTTTTCAAATCAATAAGTATGTTTCTACATGACCACGTTTCTGGTTAACATAGTAAGCTGTCGAATGAATATAATCTAATTCATTTTATCATTTCATGTTGATGGCATTTAGACCATTTCAACTGCCATTATGCTTTCAAAGAAAATATTTTTCTCATCAATTTTAGATTTGTATTTCCTTCCCTTGTGAATGATTTTCCGGAGACATATTTTGTTGTGAGGATTCTACTGAGAGTGATCCTGGCATTGTAATATGTCACAGACTTAATTCTGGTTCTTCTGGTTCTAATGCTCTCTTCTCTTCTCTTCTCTTCTCTTCTTTTCTTTCTTTCTTTCTTTCTTTCTTTCTTTCTTTCTTTCTTTTTCTTTCTTCTTTCATTCTTTCTTTCTTTTTCTTTCTTTCTTTCTTTTAGTACTTGGGAGTCGAACCCTGTGCCTTGCACATACTCTATAGGTATACCACTGGGCTGAACTCCTAGCCCGTTTTTTATTTTTAATCCTGAGACAAGGTCTCACTAAGTGATGTAGGCTGCCCCTGGCCTCAAATCTGCAATCCTCTTGCCTCGGCCTCCTAAATTACTGGGATTACAGGGTGAGCCACTGCGCCGGCCTCTAATATTCTTTTAAATAAGAGGTTAGTTTCTAAAGGATAGAGAATACTTTCATGAGTTTGATACTAAGGTCTTATTAGATGCTGATTTTTGTTCCTTAGGTGTCTGTCTGTAGCCCAGCATCCCTGCTCTATTTCATGATGATTGGTGTATAGAACCACGCTTCTGAGAAATGGGAGGAAGGAAGTTCCGTGTTATTCTTCACCTCCCATCCCAAGCTTAGCTTCTGTTAATATGAAGCCTTAAGAGAAATTTAACATGCTCATTTCCTTAAGATTTCCCTTCTAATAGCTCAGAATATCAGAAACCAGGTTGCAACTAGAGACACGAAACACAGAGTGATGCATTGGTTAGGAGAAACGAGAAGTTCTAGGAAAGAATTTAACTTTTTTTTTTTTTTTAATGAGTGGATCTTTCTCCTATGGGAAAAAGATGGGGACTTTAACTATATGAAGAGAACAGTGGAGTGCAGATGCCCTTTGGGCAAGGGACTATGGAATGCATGTGTGTTAATGTAAATGGTCGTAGATAAAATAGCCCAAGAACATCCTTACTGGCTGGTAATATTCCAATGGACAAAGAAGATGGATAATAATTGTAAGATTTTCAGAAGTAACTCCTAATATTTTTACAGCATAACTAATGAAGGGCTTTAGGAAAGCCTGGTGTTGTTTTTAACACATATATTGTTTTAACACATATGACAGAGTGGCAAGACAGTGTAGGGAAAAATTGGGAGGAAATTGGCAAAAACTCCTAAACTGGGAAAATGGCTTTTGAATATCTGGTTTGTAAATTAGAAATCTAGGGAAAATGAAAGTAACTTGGTTGAACGTTTGTACAAAACCCTTCCTGATTGGACAATTGGACTGAAAGCTGATTGGCTCAGGCCATTCCGTGGGTGAACTATATAAAGAGATGTGCTGTGGCAGCTCGATCCTTTTGGCACCGCCTTTTAGGCCCTTTTGGCACCCCTTTTTCGCCTTCTCACCCGTTCCTGTCTGGACCACCCATGAGGAAATGCCTCTCCCACTGCTCTCCCCCGGGAACTTTGGTGAGGAAAGAATGCTCTCCCGTCGCAATCATCAACAAGGAAAGGAACCTGGTCTCTGTCTGATCACCGACGAAGCAATAGCTGTCTCCTCATGACCACCAAGAGGACCACACAGGTGTTTGCCCCTGGAAGGCAAAAGCGCCTGAAGCTTTTCCTTTCTCCCGTCTCTGCCGGGGTCCTGAGGGCCGCAGGAGTCTGCGTCCCTCACCCGAGGGTCCCAAGTGAACTGTGTTTAGTATCTGTGTGTGCAGTGGCGCTGTCCATCCGAACCTCCAGGCTGGACCGGGAGGCGCATGCCCCACAGACAGAATATGAGTAAATCTTAAATATTCAATCACTGAGGTCAAGGACAAAGTCTTCTTACTCAGTAACAGCAGTACCTGGCAGAGAGCTGATGAAGTCCTAATAAAGTTTTCTGAGGCTCCTTGAATCCGCTAATTGTCTTTCCTCCGTATTCATTGAAGCTACTTTATTGCTCTACTTAATACGTAGTTAATTCAATCAACATTATTGATAAAGATATTATATAAGGTATTGTCTTTATTTTAACCTTGTTTCTCCTCTCATAAATTGTACTTCTGATATTAACGGTAGAATTGCAAAATGTCAAATATTTATGTGCATTTGTCTTTAAGTTAATTGAGAAAAATACAAAGACCACAGAAAATAATAGAGAAAAGTAAAATATATAGATAGCCATTCTAGGAAAGCCTAGAAGAGAAAAACAGAAGAACCTGAGTTTAGCAATACAAAAGCTGGGAAAATAGAAATTATAAAAGAAATTAAACAGGAATATTTCTAAAGCTAAAGAATCTATACCTAAAGAGCAAAAGACACACAAAAGTCTAAATAATTCAAATTTTAATAGAGCAATATTTCCACATTTTCTTATGAATTTTACAGAACCAAGGTTAAAAACAGTTACTAAAATGCTCAAGATTGAAAAATATCACTAATGAAAATGGCATCAACAGTACTGAGTAAAAAATGCAATAAAGTAAAACCTTCAAATTAGTGATAGAAATGTATTTTGAAATACAATTTGTTGGATCTAGTTACTCCATTTTTTATGAGCCTATGTCAAGGAAGGTATTATTTTGTACACTTTTATTGTGTTAACTGAAATTTAGGTAGACAATTGCTACTCAATTGGTTTCTGATATTCTGAGCTATTAGAAGAGAAATCTTAAGGAAATGATTATGCTAAGTTTCTCTTAAGGTTTCACATTAACAGAAGCTAAGCTTGGATAACAGGGATAACATTGTGGGCTGTTTTTTTCTGCTGCCAAATAAAAATTCATCTGTTCACATACATAAGCAATGGTAGAATTTATTTAAAAATTTAGAATTTTTTTCTGATTTCCTCCAGGCAGGTAAAGATATTTTTACTCTTGTTCATATATGTGTTTACTCAACAGCCTTTGGTGAGGGCATCCACGCTGTGTGCCATGCACTACAATATATAGAACAAATCCACCCCATTTCTTGAGGACAGGAATCTTATAATCTAGTAGGAGAGGCTAGTTGCTCAGATAGGTAAAGAAAACAAGTATTTAAGATCCAACTTGAGTGCATTACATGCTGCAGGGTGCAGTATAAAGGGTGAGCTGAAGAGCTCATGGACACCTATCATTTCAGATCGGAAAGGGGGACAAAAAGCAAACCATCCTAGAGCTGATGATACAGTAGCTGACTCTTCATTTATTAAAATTTTTAAAAGAAGTATCTAGTTGAAAGGAAGCTGAGAAATTGGAAGATTGCTTTCCCAAAGAGGAAACACCCTCTTCAAAGCTGTGAGGCCAGGGGGCCGGTTGCAAATACAACCCAGAGTTGGGTG
Organism: Pedetes capensis; assembly: GCA_007922755.1. Lineage (NCBI taxonomy): Eukaryota > Metazoa > Chordata > Mammalia > Rodentia > Pedetidae > Pedetes > Pedetes capensis. The sequence continues at coordinate 117 of VMDO01017502.1, read as the reverse complement.
AAAGATCAGTGATGATGAACAGACAGAGATCAGCAGGAGCTTCAGGTCAGGATGAGGAATTTGGATTTTTATCTTCAAAATCATGAGGGTCGCCAGAATGCTTTAATGATTGGGGGG
>VMDO01017501.1:0-44721 GCA_007922755.1 Pedetes capensis | reverse complement strand
TTGCACATATGTAGTCAATTTGATTTCTGTATGTTCCATCTGGTGAAGTCCATGTGTATAGTCTCCGTTTATGATGTTGAAAAAATGTATTTGCAATGAAAAGGTCATTGGTCCAACAAAATTCTATCATGCGATCTCCAGCTTCATTTCTGTCACCAAGACCATATTTTCCAACTACTGGGCCTTCTTCTTTGTTTCCTACCTTTGCATTCCAGTCACCAGTGATTATCAGTATGTCTTGATTGCATGTTTGATGAAGACTATATAGGTAACTAGAATGTTAAATTGGACTGTTAACCAAGGTACCAAGATATGATTGATCTCTGACAAGTGAATACATTATAAGACAGAGCATTTGTTTGGAATTTCAAAGTAGCTTGTTAAAACCCAGTTTTATGACTCCTCAATACTATGCTCACTTTAAGGACAGAAAATGGTTGAAAGAGTGGATATCTGTGGATAAGGATTGTTATTATTTTTTAAATTATTTTTGTAAAGATTTCTTTGGAGAAAGGTGCCAGGTGAGTTGTATTACCTCTTCCTACCATCAAAAGGAATGGATGAAGGGTACCTGCCTCTTGAGTTGGCCTTCAACAAGATCCTATGGAGATCTTGAAATGTGCCTCCTGTCATTAGCTAAACACCAGGGACAGTGTTGGCCTCCTGTCTGGGGAACCCAGAATATGAAGAATGGGTTGCTGAGCTGCCTTGGCACTAGAGGAATGAATGGCTTTGGATACATTGGTATTAGCCTCTATCTCTGGCATTTGTTTAAATAAAGAATTTGTATTTCCCATAGTATATATGAGTGATGAACGAGAGAAAGTTGGTGTGGTGATCATGCTAGGTTCTGTTCAGTAGCATTGATTAGAAGGGCAATGACAACTCAGCAGATAGTGTAGGGGTTACTGAAGGAATCCTAGCAGCTGCAGAAAAAATCCAGGTGACCAGTCAGACTAGAGATGCAGTGCTCAAGTCTAAGAGGTGGTAGGAGAGGGTTGCCATGCTTAAGAATCTCTAAAGAGCTTTCAAATGTGCCTCAAAAATAATACATTTATACACCCAACAGGCCTAGAAAGCATGACATTTTGCGAGGCTACTACTCAAGTAATTTGCCCTTCTCCCATCCCTTTTCTTCCTCCCCCCACTATAGTCATGGCAGGACAATCAAATGGGCAGGTGAATGAAGTTGTGGAAATAGAAGTCACGTATGGGGTAGGGAAGATGGGAAAAGATGATTTAATCCTGTGTTTGTGACCTTAAGGGATGGGAGTATTTTGCATTCTAACAGTGGAATGAAAAGTTAGGGGGCTGCCCAAGGCTGCATCCGGGAAATGGAACTTTCCTTCATGGAATACATTTTTAAAATATACTAGGAGGTAGAAGTAAGCATGCTCGCTGCTAGTGTCTCAAGGTTTGTGCTTATTCAGTGTCCTGTTCATAGAGCCATCCTTTAGCTCAGGGCTCCCAGAATGTAAGGGCAGGGGCACAGGGAGAGCACTGAACTGAGTGGTGCAGGGACTCAGAGGAAAAGCTGACTTGCTATGTCTCCGTCCCTTTGGCTGTACTGGTCAGGCGGGGTCAGAGGGAGGGGCACAGAGTACTATTCCTTTTGGTCTGCAAAGAGGGGAGCTATGACTTGAGTGTGTCTCCCCAGATTCATATGGAATACTGCTCCCAAGGTGATGGTATTAGGAAGTGCAGAGTTTCTAGAAAGTGCTTGTGTTGTGAGGGTGAAAGCCTCATAAATGGGAGTATTGAGTAAAGGTCCAGGAGATCTGGCTTGCCCTTTCCACCATGTGAAGACACAAGCAAGAAGGTGACATCTATGAGGAATAGGCCCTCACCAGATTCCACATCTTATCAGTGCTACCTGATCATGCACTTTCCAACCTTCAGAATGGTAAGAAATCTCTGCTGTTTATAGACCCATACTTTATGATATTTTGTTATAGCAGTTTGAGTGATCTAAGACAAGGGGAGTTCAGCAACCTCATTGGTCTCCTCATCAATGAACTATTAAGGGCTGGTGGGTGTTGTGCACCTGAAGCTTGGAATGCAGTGCAAGGTGTATGTCCTCCCAGTGTTTCTGTATGCTTAGTGCAAAGCCAGCCTCTTGCAACATTATTGTGGTGTGTCATCATTATTATTATTTTGTATAAGGAAGTTAGGAAATAAAGTAACAAATACCAAGTGATTCATGCACGAATTGTTTGCAGTCTAGGGAAAAATCACAAAATCTTACTAGTTAGGATGGGAGAACTAGTGAGACTTAGTCCAGTGCAGGGATTAAGATCACAGGTTTTGGTGTCAGACTGTGTGAATTTGAATCCTGGGACCTTAGATAAACCCAAACCTCTGTTTCCTCCTTTAAAAAATGTGTAAAGTACTTATCTCATAGTGCCATTACAAAAATTAAAGGGAGTTCCCATAGAGAACCTGCTGTAGTTCTTGGTACTTGATAAGTACCTAGTAGTTGCCAGCTAAGATTACTGTTGTTTTTATAATATGTACACAAATTCTCATTATTCACAGTATTTATGTTCTATAAAGTTGCTTGAACACTGAGTTAGCACATAATAAATCATTGTTTCTAAGGGAAATAAAAGCTCCTGGGAGCCTCTGGTCACTCCTTTATCAACAAATGAATACATAATTTTATTCTAAGTCTGTTTTTGTTTAAAGACACCTTATTTCATATATTATTGATTCACTAACATTGTACTTACATCTGAGCACTAGAACTCATGTCTGGATGAAGATTATCTAACACATATATTTTCTTTGTAGGCAGATACTTGCACCAGACAGCATTTCAGCCCTACAATTTAGGGTCATTTCAAGCAGCAAAACTGCTAACAAAATGCATAAAAATGTGAACATTGTGACAGTAGACTGAATAAAGGATACTTTTTTTATACCATGAGAGCTGAGAAATGAAGGCAGGGTATCATCTTGTTTGACCATGGCTAAAAAGCTGCACATTGGGTGACTCAAAGTTTTCAGTGCTCTGCACAAGTATGAAAATGACTCAAAGCTGCAGTGCATCTACTTGAGTACAAATACATTTTAACCAAATTTACAAGTACAGAATCTGTGAATAATGATGACTGACTTTATCTGGGGGACCAGCAACTGGTGATCCAAGGGCTGTTTAACTCTCTCCAGTAACGAGAGAATGACACTCAGAGACAGCACATTCTGTCCTTGGCCAGGTCTCACTTTCACAAAGCTTGCCAAATTCTTCCCCATGGGACCTTGCAGAAGCACTTTATCATTCCTTTAAAATGACAAGTCATTCATACATTGGAAGGCAGCAATTGTCTCTCTTTGGACTCAACAATAGGTTAAACAGTCCCATTTCCTGTAGTTATTCTCCATGGGATAATGCTGTGATTGTCCTCACTGTCCCTGTTGCCCTCCTCAGATGTTCAGTGTTTCAACATCTTTTTCAGAGTATGAAGCCCAGGACTAAAGCTGAGTATTTGAGTACCAGGTGAAGTCTGACCAGAGCTCCAGGGAAAAGTGAAATTATCTCTCACATCCTAAATGCAATATTTCCCTAAATATTTTTAGAGTTTGTGTGGCAGACACTTGTAGGTATTCATACTTGTAGGTAAACACACACACTTATCATTCCTTGCCTCATGAATCTGAGTGGGTTCATATGTATAATTCTTGCCAATGGGAAATAGGTGGAAATAACGTCAGCCCCTTGCAGGTGGATCTGTAAGAACATCTCAAGGAATTCTCCATAGCGACCTTGGTAGCCAGATGACAGCGACAAGGTGGAAGCAGCCACAGGTCCTACATGGCGACGCAGTGAAGAGATGTGAAGAGCCATCCAGCCTGCCAGAAGACTTGCAATGACTGTCAAACAACATTTGATTATTTTAAAAACTGACTTTTGGCAGCACACAGTGTTAATTACTGTAACAAATACAATCTGTAAGAGCTTTTTTGGTGGTCATATTATATTGTTGACTCATCCAATTTGCTATAAGCTAAAATCCATTGTTGCATTTATTTATTTATTTATTTATTTATTTATTTATTTATTCTCTCTCTCTCTCTCTCTCTCTCTCTCTCCCCCCTCCTTCTCTCTTTCCCTCCCTTCCCCTCCCCTCCCACTTATTTTTTCTTTGTTTTTTTCTTTTCTGTCTTTTAGACAAGGTCTTACTATGTAGCCTAGGCTGGCCTCAGACTTGCCATCTTCCTGTTTCAGCCTCCTGAGTGCTGGTGTGAACCTCCGTTTTTTTTTTAAACATAGGCTGTTGCTTAGATACAAACCTCTATCATGAACTTGCTGACATATTTAGATATAAGTCCAAAATATTACCTTTTTATTGGAAATTTTTAATGTACACCTTAATATGATTCATTCTGACATGCTTTTCATTGTGGCATTTCCATATATTCATTTTGTTGTACATTACACAGATAAATTCCCCCTTATCTTCTTGTGCACTTCCTCCTCCCATCCCACCCCCCCACCAAAGACTTCTCTTCCATTTGCCTGTCTTCAAAATGTTACCTTTATCTTTATTTTTTAGATCTAGCACCTACTTTTCCAGTTACGCAAAAACTTCTGTCATCCTTTCAAATTTTGTGTCTTTTGCCAACCAGTAAACTTGCAAACTCACAGATAAACACTATCTATCTTCCTCAGTATCCTGGGCTTTATATTTAGGCAAACAAGAGACAAATAATGTTTTTAGTATAATGAGATATTATTTTTTCATTTGCATTATTTGTCACTTCTGGTGCTTTTACCTTCTCTTTTTCCCTATTTTATGCTTTCTGTATGCTATGATTTGGATATGGTTTGATTGTGTCTCCCAAAGGTTCATTTGTTGAAATTGAATCCCTATTGTGAGGTACTAAGAAAATGGGAACTTTATCTGACTATAGTATTGAAAGTTGTCACCCATAGGAATTGATTGGAATTAGATAAGTTCAAAAGAGTGGAGTCCCCATGATTGAATATTGGTGGCTTTATAAGAGGGAAAGAGACCAAAACACACACACACACACACACACACACACACACACACACACACACCCGGAACTCCCATTCTCTTGCCACGTGATGCCCTGCATTGCCTCAGCCAGAAGGCTGTCACAAGATACAGGCCTTTGAACCTCAAGAACTGTGAGATAAATAAATCTCTTTTCTTTATAGTGGTACCCAGATTCAGATATTTTGTTATAATAATGAAAAATGCACAAATGTACCATCCTTCAACAAGCCTTATTATCTTTTCTGTTCTTTCTTTTTCCTCCTCACTTATTTTTAGTTTTAGCTCTTCCAGCCTCAGGACAATATATTACTTTCTCTTCTTGAGAAAATTTCTGTCAAGAGTCAGGGGTATGTCCTTTTGGAATCTGATGCCAATGTCCAGGGATAAAAGCCTTACCCTTTGACACCATCTACAAAGCAAAGTACTCTCCTTGCTTTTCCAAAATGCTGACAATCATTTGTACAAAGTGTTTAAAGCACTATTGTGTGCCCAAGCTCTGTGTTTTGTTAGTGCAGTGGAAAAAATACTGCCTTCAGAATTAGAAGACTCTGAGTTCTGGTCTTTCCAATTACAAGTTTAATGGTCTTGGAAAAGTGCCTTAATTTCTATGAACCTCAGGGACTTTTTGTTTCTGTTTTTGTTTTGTTTGTTTTAACAATCTGTAAATAGAAGCGGGGTACTATGATGGATGCCTGCTATCCCAGCTACTTGGGAGGCTCAGGCAGGAGGATTGCAGAGCCAGAAGGAGCCTGTATAATTTAACAAGACCCTGTTTAAAAAAAAAAAAAAAAAAAAGGAAGGAAGGGACTGGGGTGTGGCTCAGTGGTGGTACAATTTCCTAGCCCTGGATCCAGTCCCCAGTACTGGAAAAAAAAAAAAAAAATCTGTAAATAAAGGTAATACTTTCCATCCTGGATACCCTTGGGATTTTTGTGAAGTTTGATGAGTAAGTGTTTCCCAAATGTTTAGAGATAGATATGTGCTACTATAGTTGCTATATGCCCCAAGGATTCTTCCTGTGTCTTTCCTATAGGGTTGTGCAACCTGTCATGGATTAGTAGGAGGATATGGTGGCCTGGAAGTTTAATATATTTTGACAGGCCCTCAGATATTACCCCTGTGTATCTGACTCAGAAAGAGAGGAAACTTCCCCACTGACTGTACTGGACCTATGCCCAGTGATTTTTCATCCCTCACGGATAAGGGAGGGCACTGGCTCCAAAGCTATAGGCACCAGAGTTATTCCCAGTGGCAACAGACCTTTCCACCATCCCTTCTAGATGCTCCATGAGTGAAGTATTTTAGGGTCACAGAGGTCAGAGAAATAATCAGTCTTGGAGATTCACAGTACGACATAACATGTTAAAAATTCTGAGAAATCCTTCAGTGAAGAAAACTATTTGTCTTCGTTTAATTCAGTGGTTCTCAAAATTACTTGACCATGGAAACCATTCTTCCTTGGGATTAATATTAATGTCACCTTGAGCTAGCTTTCAATGGAAGTCTCTTCTGGAAATGTTGGCTTAAGATAATAACAGTGAAATGTCTTTCAATAGATAGTAATAAGGCAATTTATTGTTATTTCTCATCTTTTCACAACCTAGCCCTGTCCCAGAAATTTTTCAGAGAAATCTCACAACCTGTATATCAAGTTGTTCAATGTTCTCACATGCACTGGGAGAAGTGGTTCTCTTTACCATGCCAGCCTTCTAGGACATGTCTGTGTGTCTTCCCAAACCTTGAAGTTATCCTTTAGGTTGTGTACCATCAAACAGAAGTTGGGAGATGTTTGATTTTGTCTGTGCCACTGAGAATGGGTTCTAAAGATTGGAGGGAGGAATACAGTGAAGACAATGGGAAATCTCTTTGTAGCCACAACCATGCTCTGTGCTTCATCACAGATACGGATGTGCAACATAGCATAGACTCAGCATGTGAATTAACATAGCCAGTCAGCTCAAGGAAACATGAGGTTTAGGCAAACTATCACCTATTTCTTTAGTCTTGATACTTTCCACTATTGTCCACTCCTCAGAAATTTACTATAACCCCTGACTGTCTTCATCAAAATGACACCACTGAAACTTTGAAATTCGGGTTCTCATTTTCTGATAACAGCTATCTCATTTGCTGTTTGCTTCCTTCTCTCAATGCATTCAACACAAACCTAGATGTGACAGCCACAGTTATTGCTTCCTAAGTATTTAGCATGTGCCAGGTATTGTTCAAAGTACTTCACTTGCATCACTGCTTTTAATCTTTACTGCATCAGTGTTATCTAGGAATATTTCAGAGAAATTAAATTATCGTGAAGATACATAGCTAGTTAATAATAAATCTGGACACAAAACCAGATCGGTTTATCTCCAAAGCTCATGCTATTATCAATGAATCTGTATTACCTTCTTTAGGATACATTATACCATGGCTTCATACCCATGAAAAATTGGGTTCAGGATCAGGTGTGGGTTCAATATGTTAAAATGTAGAGTGTTCAGGTTTGGTTTGGGTTCAGGTTAAAATCCCATGTATAGATAGCAGGGCTTCGAACCCAACCTGAACTTGAACCCTGAGCCTTTTCCAGTTCAAGTATTTAAATTTTTTCTGAACTTGAACTTGAACCCAAACCCAATGAAAAAAAATTTTTTAGTATTAGCTCTTTAAAAATTTAAAAAGAAATGTCTACCAAAATCAAACTCAAATCTTCTACACTTGACATATTAAACTGAGCCCAACCCCAAACCCTTTTTTTCATGGATTTGAAGCTCTGAATCTCCACTACAGATAGCCTGGTGAGATAAACAGTCCTATACCCTCCAGCATCTTTTATTTCCTCATTTCTTTTACTAATGTTATATTGAACTAATTCTGCCCCGATTATCCCTCCAGGAACATTCACTACCCCTGAAACTAATCTCAAGGCACTGCTAAAGGAAACCCTGAGTCACACAAATCCAAGGAAGGGCAGATATATGCTGTCCTAGTGAGTTCAGGTTGTTAAAACAAGCTACTATAAATTGGGTGGCTTAAAAAATAAACATATATTGCTCATAGTTCTAGGCTGAAAAGTCCAAGATCAAGGTGCTGGTAGATCTGGTGAATGTCTGCTACCTGGTATACAAGTGGCTGTCTTTTCATCTTTTTGTTGTATTCTTACATGAGATGGGAGAGAACCTATTATGTCTCTTCTTACAAGGGGACTAACTCTGTTCATGAGGACTACACACTTCTCAAAGACTTCACCTCCTAATATTATCACATTGTTGTTGTTGTTGTTGTTGTTAGGTGCTGTTGAGTCGGTATCCAACTCATAGTGATCCTTATAGGGTTTTCAATGGCTGACTATTTCAGGATTGCCTTGGGAGTGGATTGCCAGGTCCTTCTCCCATTTTTGAGGTGCTGGGAATGGAACTCAGGACCTCAGAGACTGTAGCGCAGTCCTCTACCAACTGAGCTAAATCCCAGCCATTTATCACATTGGGAGTTATGATTTCAATAGGCAAATCTGAGGAGACATAAAATATTTAGCCCATAGCATCTGTTGTCCAGCTTTATCCAGGTCCCGCTCTGTTTGTTAGCCCTTTTCATTTCACTTTGATCCTAATCAACTTCATGAGAGTCACTCTCTTCTTAAGCCCCAAGGACTTCTATTACTGTTGTAAATATTTTACACAGAAGATTGAGGAGTAGAGAGAATGAAATAGTGAGAGAAAGAGAAGGTGCTCAAAGCTGAGGTCAACCCCAAGATTTTTAAGCCTTCTGCCTTGGCATTGGTAAATTGCTCATTCTCCCTTCCTTGTCATTCCACATTTTAAACTCAAAGGTAGCAGATTCTTATCTCAGATTAAGCTTCCCTCATACTTTGGGATATCATTTCTTAGCATTTCTTACTGTAATTTTTGTCTAAATCATTCTTTTTTCCTGACATCTTAGTATTTAACCACTTGACATCTGTTGTATGTCTTTATTACCTCAGTGCATTGGATTTCTCAAAGATTATTAATATTTATTTCTTTCCACATCTAATGAGCTTTCTTAAGTTCTTATGCACTTTGCCGATTGCCCATTAAAAAATTCTTTCCTATTTACTTCCATTGCAAAGTACTCTCTCATTTATTTCCCTGCTGTTTTTGTAACCTTGCTAGCTTTTATGCCATTCTTAATCTCATGCCTACACTGCTTTCCAGAGCCAAAGCCATGCTTTCTGCTCTGCATTTCCCTTATGTACCCCTCTTGACTTCAGCTATCACTTATGTGTTGAATGACTTCCAAATCTGCATTTTTAATCCACTTTAGCCCTTATTCCAATTGTGCATTTCCAACTGCCTATAGCATAACTCTACTTGAAAGGAAAATTAAAGGCCTTTTCTTGCCTCTAAAATAGGTTTCTTTCCATGCCCACTTTATTTTTGTTAGTGATCTTAGCAATATTAGTCTTCAAATAACTTTGATGCTATGCTTTATGTTAACCATCTCCTTCATGCAATCTGCAAGAACTTTGTCCTTTTATTTCAATTTTTTTGAACTGAAGCAATGAAGACTCCAAATCTAAGATATCATCCACTGTGAGTAGGAATTTCTGAACGCAGCTGCTTGTATTATCACCTGCTTTGCTTACAGGAAAGCCTGGTGCCATTATCCTTGCTGTAGTTCTCAGTTTTGAATCCAGTCCCTTTGAATCCAGTATCTTCTTCTTCCAGTCAATCCAGCAACCAACTTACTACCACTATCACATTCTTCCATTGCTTTCCCTGCTGTCTAGTGCACCAAGTTCATTCCATTTGATTGTTTTTGATGTTTCCTATGGATCATTCTCTCTAACTACCTTTCTAATTTTAATCTCAATTGCTGAGTATTTCCTGAGAAAGCTGGGGGGTGGGGTGGGGGTGTTCTCTTTCCCTCTTCTTGCCCAATACTTGATCCTTTCTCTTCTTTCTGCTGTGTTTTTGCTATTTTTACCCCTTTTTCATCTGCTGAAATTATATTTGGCTCTCAAGGACAAACATACATCCTACTTTATTTATAAAGCATTCTTTTACTTTGTCCAATACCAATTTCTCTGTTCTGAATTTCATTTGTAATTACAGCCAGAACCATTTAGATTAGTATATAGTTGTTCTCTGAATTTTACATTGATTTTCATTTTGCCTTTAACTTGTGCCTTCCTTGTTAGGTATATGGATATTATTCTATCACCAACAGCATTGTTTTTCAGGACAGATCTTGTGATGTCTTTTTTGATTGGGAGTTATGATTTCAATAGGCAAATTTGAGGAGACATAAAATATTTAGCCCATAGCATCTGTTGTCCAGCTTTATCCAGGTCCTGCTCTGTTTGTTAGCCCTTTTCATTTCACTTTGATCCTAATCAACTTCATGAGAGTCACTCTCTTCTTAAACCCCAAGGACTTCTATTACCATTGTAAATATTTTACACAGAAGATGAACACAACCCAATTTCTCTTTAATTTGTCTTTCCCAGCATAGTAGACCATATGATTATCTAATTCAAAATGGCCCATACCAGTCCATTTTAGTTCACTGATCCTTAGACTGTCAATGTTTATGCACTCCATCTCCTATTTGATGATTTCTAATTTTCCTGGATTAATACTACATACATTCCACATTCCAATTATTAATGGATGTTTATAGTTGTTCCTCTTCATTTTGAGTCATGCCACATCTACTAATGGAGGTCCCTGGGGCTTTACTCCATTTCCATCATTAGGGTAGATTCTACTTTGAGGAGGCAATTCTTCCCCAGTCATCTTTTGAGTGCATTCCAACCTGGGGGGCTCATTTTCTGGAACTATATTTGACAGTATTTCTGTCATTCATAGAGTTTTCAAGGGCTAATTGTTTTGGGAATGGGCTGCCAGGTCTTACTCCCTAGTCTGTCTTAATCTGTAAACTCAACTGAATACCTGTCCACCATGGGTGACCCTGCTGGTATCTGTAATGCTGAGAGCATAGATTTCAGCATCACAGCAACACACAAGTGCCCATAATATGGCAAACTTACAGACATGTGGGGGACACAAATGAAGATAGAGTAGATTTTTATCAACTCCCGCAATCTAAAATAGATCAAACATGCAATAAGGATATATTGATTATTACTGGTGACTGGAATGCAAAACTTAGAAACAAAGAAGCTCAGTAGTTGGAAAATATGGCCTTGGTGACAGAAATGATGCTGGGGATTGCACGACCCAATTTTGTCAGATCAATGACCTTTTCATTGCAAATACATTTTTCACCAACATAACTGGTGACTATACACATGGGATTCTCCAGATGGAACATACCAGAGCCAAATTGACTACATTTGTGGAAAGAGATGATGGAAAAGCTCCATAACATATGTCAGAACAAGACCAGGTGCTGATTGTGGACCAGGCCATCAATTGCTCATATGCAGGTTCAAACTGAAACTGAAGAAAATTAGAACAAGTATACAATAGCTAAGGTATGCGTTCAGAGACCAGCTGAAGAACAAGTTTAATGCATTAGCCACTAAGATAGAAGACCAGATGAGTTGTGTCATGACATCAAAGACATCATTCAGATTATTAAAAAGAAGAAAAAAAGAAAAGACCAAAATACATGTCGAGAGAAACTCTGAAACTTGCCGTGGAACATGTAGCAGCTAAAGCAAAAGGATGACATGATGAAGTTCAGGAACTAAACAGAAGATTTCAAAGGGCAGCTTGAGAAGTCAAAATAAAATATGATAATGGTATCTACAAAGTGATGGAGATAGAAAACCCAAAGAGAAGAACACACTCTGTTTTTCTCAAGCTTAAGGAATTGAAAAAAAAAAATAAAAAATTCAAGCCTCAAGTGGCAATAGTGAAGGATTCTATAGGGAAAATATTAAATGACTCAGGAAACATCAAAAGAAGATGAAAGCAATATACAGAGTCATCATACCAAAAAGAATTGGTGTATATAACTAACCACTTCAAGTGTTTGCATATGATCAGGAACCGATGGTACTGAAGGAAGAAATGGAAGCTACCTTGAAGGAATCAGTGAAACACAAGACTCCAGGAATTGATGAAATACCAATAGAGATGTTTCAACAAACATGTATTATTAGGGGTGTTAAGTTGTTTATATCAAGAGATTTGGAAAACAACTACTTTGCTAACTGACTGGAAAAGATCCATATTTATGCCTATTCCTAAGAATGGGGATCCAACTGAATGTGGAAACTATCGAACAATTTCATTAATATCACACAAAAACAAAATTTTGCTAAAGACCATTCAATAGCAATTGCAGCAGTATATGGACAGAGAACTGCCAAAAATCAAGCCAGATTCAGAAGAGGTTGTGGAACCAGTGACATCATTGCTGATGTCAGCTGTACAATAACCAAAAGCAGAGAATATCAGAAAGATGTCTACATTCTATCGGCTATGCAAAGGCATTTGACTGTGTGGATCATAACAAATTAAGGATAACACTGTGAAGAATGCAAATACCATAGCACTTAATTGTACTCACACACAATCTGTACATGGACCAGGAGGCAGATGTTCGAACAGAAGAAGGAAACACTGCCTGGTTTAAAGTGGAGAAAGGTGTACATCAGGGCTGTGTCCTTTTACCACACCTTTTCAATCCCTGTGCTGAGCAAATAATCTGAGAAACTGGACTTGATGAAGAAGAATGTGACATCACAATTGGAGGAAGACTTATTAACAACCTGCATTATGCAGATGACATAACTCTGCTTGCTGAAAGTGAAGAGGATTTGAAACATTTACTGATGAAGATCAAAGAACATAGCCTTCAGTATGGATTGCACCTCAACATCAATAAAACAAAAATCTTTACAACTGGATCAGTAAGCAACTTCATGATAAATGGAGAAATAATTGAGGTTGTCCAAAATTTTGATTTATTTGGTTCTACAATCAACACCTATGGAAGCAGCAGTGAAGAAATCAAAAGGTGCATTGCATTGGGAAAAGCTGTGGCGAAAGATCTCTTCAAAGTATTGAAAAGTAAAGATGTCACATTGATGATAAAGTTGCGCCTGATTCATGCCATGGTATTTTCAGTCACATCATATGGTTGTGACAGCTGGAGACAGGAGAATTGATGCTTTTGAATTATGGTGCTGGAGATAAATATTGAATATACTGTGGACTGATTGCCATAAAAAAACCGAATAGATCTTTTCTAGAAGGAGTGCAACCAGAGTGCTCCTTGGAAGCTAGGATGGGTAGACTGCATCTGACATACTTTGGACATGTAATCAGGAGGGACCAATCACTGGAGAAGGATATTATGTTTGGAAGACTGGCAGGTCAAAGAAAAAAAGGAAAACCCTCAACTAGATGGGCTGACACAGTGTCTGCAAAAATGGGCTTAACATAAATAAGATCGTGTACCTGGCACAGAAGTGGGGAGTGTTTTGTTCTGTTGTACATAGCATTGCTTTGAGTCTGACCCAACTTGATGGTACCTAACAACAACAACAACTTGTGCCAGTGACATCTTATGTTCCTTTAACATTTACATATTATGAGAATTTGATAAATATGTGTGGATTGGTGGGTGGTTCTTCCATGTTTACTATGTTGTTGTTGCTAGGTGCCATAGAGAACTATAAATTGTCCCAAGTTGATAACGATTTGAATGTATTGCTGAAGTTTTCCTTTGATTCAGTTAAAAATGGATTCATTTTTTCCACCTGAAGAAGTAAAAAATATGCCCGTTGTGTTCATAATATTTGTGTGAATTCCACAGATGTTACTACAAATACTTGGCTTACAATAAAAGTTTTAGAATTCAGTTCTAAATGATAGGGTAGGGTTTAAAGAAGTTTGATAATGAAGGCATTTAAAATAAAAATGTAAATGAATGTATGAATATGCCTCAGTCTGAGTCATACAACCTTTTCAAAATGAATTGCAAAAATAAGGATTAAAATAATTTCTCAGGCTCTTACTGTTAAATTATAGTGAAATGAAGGCATTTAGATGGAGGTTACAGGCATCACATTGTTAATTACAGTGGTTGCATTTGCTTTTGTTCCAGTGCATTGTAATTAATGAAGATCTACAGCTCTGTGCTTTGTCTTGGAAAACATACACTGTTTTCACAGGCATCAGAATAGCTACGATATTCTTCATTTATTTCTCACAAATGACTCTTTTTAACACAGGGGAGTCCATTATTGAGGCAAAAACATGAAAATCACAGCAAGATTTGAGCTTTGGTGGATCAGAGAGCAATCGACTTTATTCATGCATGCCTAACCTTGTCTCGACACCCCACAAATGTGGGCTATAATGACATATGGGACATTGTTTAGACCAACTCAATAATGATAGTATAATCTTTGCCTTTTAAAAAATTTTAAGCCCTAAAAATGACTTTAGGGTACAGGTGAGGAAAAGTTAGCAGTGGTATAAACTAAAATGTATATTCTAGACCTAAATCTTGGTTCAGCCTGTGCGATTATATGTTTGCTAATTTGATTGGAGGATATAATAGACTTCTAAGGTGAGGGAAAGGGAGAGTGGGTAGCTAAAAGGACCTCCAATCTTAATGATACCAGTGTTTTGTGTGCAATACATTGGAAGAGCCAACTATAAAAGGGAGGTGAAGGTTAGATTTATGTCTCCTGTTAGAAATATTTTATAAATGTCATATTATGAAAGATGAAAAGGCAAATAATTTCCCCTTTTTCCCTCTGTCTGGTCCCATTTGCTAAAATCTTTCTCCACAGGGCACTAATTCTAAAAGAAAAGGCAATGATCGGACTCGTTATGTGGCCCAGAGGAAGCCTGACAGTCACTTCCCCCTGGAATTCATGGACATTGAGGGCTTTAAGCTGCTGTTATTTTTAAATATTCAGTGTGCACACAGGAGTGAACATACAAATAATGCCACTTGACCTTTCTCCCTTCTCTGCAAGGACCAACAGGATATCCTGTGGAGATGTGGATAGGAGAAAATTCCTTCCTTACATCCCTCCCAGTTCTCCTGTTGGAGCTGGGCATCCAGCCTAGTAAGTGTTGAGAAACACTGACTAGTGGCCAGCACCTTTCAGTGAGGCCACTAGTTTATATATTACTCTCTATACCACCCAGGAGTAACACTGGTTGGTGCTTGAAGCCTCTGATGGGCCAGAAAGTGGCAGTGAAATGGGCAACATCTTTAGTGGTGAGGAGCTAACAGAATCCTCTTTGCCTTAGAAGGCAGAGACTGTCTTACCCTCTTGCATAGGTCCATAGAGGGTTACAGCTGTGAGTTTCTAAGAGTTCCATTTCCTTTCTGAGTGTTGAAAACTGGGCTGATTTTGATATTTTAGAAAGGAGTTTTTAGGATTTTGTTGTAAGTGCCACTTATAGCTTTTTAAAAAAGCACTTCCCTGTTTATAGAGGAAAACACTGCCTACATAATATGAAGAAGAAAATCTCTCAAATCTGGAAAATGTTAATTGACTTTAGATTGTCTTATCAAAATATGAACTGATATCATAGGACTCCAGCAGATTTATCCACTACAGATCTGTTACTTTAATTTATTGGTTACTTCACAGAATTGCCAACCACATTACAATCCCTTGTGGAGTGGCAAAGTACTATCATCTAACTCTTGAGCAGATGTGCTACAAGAGTCTTTTCATTTCCTTTCTTAAACCCAAAGAATAATGACACTGCAATATCATGTGGTGAAAAGAGCAATAATTTGATAAACATTGTCTTTCCATTAGATTAGAGCAATTAATCTGATTCTAATTTGGCTGAAACATTATCATACTGGAGTCCCCAGAGCCGTGTGAATAATCTCTAAACACATTGGCACACTCAGTAGACAAACATTATCTCTACTCGCACTGTTCTTCCATATGGTCTCCTCCCATGGTGATGGAGGGCACCCTGCTGTTTCAATCAAATAAATGTCAATTATCTGAGATAGATTTTTAGTTCTTGAGCCTGGGCTTGAAGTGCAGCCGGAGTTACTGCATAGAATGGTCTGCAACTCTTTTCCGCACATGCTACTTGTGTTTTATAAGGAAATCATACTTTGCCACAATGTGAAGCATTTCAGGAACTGTGTAAATGAAATGGTTTGTCCACAGGCTACGTGTGTGTGTGTGTGTGTGTGTGTGTGTGTGTGTGTGTGTGTGTGTGTGTGTGTATAAGCCGGGGAGCAGGGACTCAATCTTTATATATTTTTGCTTTTCTGGAAGATTGTTGTTATTCTTGTTAGGTGCCATTGAGTAGGGTCTGACTCAAAGCAACCCTCATGGGATTTTCAATGGCTGAATTTTTCTGGATTCTGGAAGGTAAGAAACTTTTTTAATTTGAGGAGGGATATTCTTTGCCCTCCATGGTCCTCAATAGGTTACTATATGTATTCTTGCCCTGTTTAGGAATTTTTCCCTTTGTAGCATCCTTCCTCCTCCTGAATGGAAATTTAGACGGAGATCTGAGACACAAAGACCTGTACCTAATTGTCAGTTTTCTCTTGCAGATCTTTTCCTAGACTTGTTTGTTTTGAGTATGGTGGGGCTTGGAGGTGAGAGTGGCAAAATTTTTCCATTGGCCTTGCAGGGAGGACTGATGAGATCACTTGCAGCTCTGGACTCCAAAAGGCAGAGGAAGGAGGGGAGAAGAAGGCACACTTTCTCCAAGGCTGGGGGAGGGCCTTGCTAGTCACTGCAGAGGAGGGTCTAGTCTCTTATAAAAAGAGCTCTGGATATGAAGCTAGCATTGTCAAACCAAGCAAAGGTAGACAGGGCAAAATGGTATGGCATGCTGAGAAGGCTGTCAGTTCCGGATGCCTTTGCAAAGCTCTCTATCTTTAGGGTGTCAATTATCAGGTGTTGGTTTTGTTATCAGACAAGCCCTTGTCTCAAAAGCTTGTAAATTTGCCCAGAGCCCTGAGGGCCTCTGATGAGTATATGTCTAGACTAAAAGCACTGGGTCACCCTGCTTGCTGCTTCTACTGTGACAAGCTGGCACAAAAAGAAAGGCTGTCCATGGGGATCTGGACTAATTCACTGTGGCAATCCAGCAAACATTGTCAGAAAGGATTTCAACTTCCACGTTGGCTGTGATCCCAAATCAAGGAGGAAAGCCACTGAATGCTCACGCTGAAAAAAATACAGCAGCATCAAACTCCTCCTGCTTCTGACATGGTTTAATTGGAGACTGTCAGCCACTGACATCACATGTCAAACCTTGGGTCACCTTCTGTATTTAGAGGGCAGGAAGTCCCTGGCTCCAGAGGTGGGTCCAGTGCATTTGCTCTGTAAGGTGGAAGGTGTGGAAGATGGATATTTTAGTAACAGCTGTGGGATTTTCAGAAGAAAGTGAACATTATGCCAGGCTGACATGTGGATGAGCATTATGAAGAGAAGACAGAGATGAACTACATAGAGATAATAGGTGCAGTATAAATATCCAGGATCTGGAAGGAGGTTGCTTGGGTTAGAACCTAAATATCACAACTTAGTGTGTGATTGTGGGCAAGTTACCCTGCAGAATTCTCAGTTTCCCTATCTACAAAGTAAGGATTGAGCTACCCATACTCCATGTGCTTATTGTGGGTACTTAATAAGATAATGAATTCAAAGCTTACAGCCCAGTGCTGGCACATAGTATTACTCAATAAACATTTGCTTCCATTCTTAGAGAGTGGAAGGGTCAGAAGACTTGGATTTGAATTTTGTGGCTCCATCACTTACTAAAGCGTTAAGTGCCTTTGAGTAGGTCACTAAATCTAAGACTGTGTCCTAGATGACATATGTCCTACATTGTTGTTTTGAGGCTTAAGTGACAAAGATGTGGTATTGTAATGAGAACATACCAATGTGTCTTTAACACTCATGGCAGGAATAGCTGAAGGTCTCTACTGTGCTCCCTAGGCAGAGTCCCTTGTTAGGTACAGAGCTGCTGGATTAAACAGATTAAACATATGTTACGTGGGAGAAAGGGCTCTGAACCTGTGTTTGTTTGCTAGGGGTGCCATAACAAGTACCACAGTTTAACAACAGAATTTTATTTTTTTCACACTTTTGAAGAAGTCCACGATCAAGTTGTTAGCAGGATTTCTTCTTCTGAGGACCTCTCTCCTTGGCCTGTAGGCATCTTCAACTTGTCTTCTGTGTATTTCCTAATCTCCTCTTCCTATAAGGACACCAGTTATATTGGATTATGGCCCACCCTAGAAACCTTATTTTAACTTAAACATCTTTTGAAGACTCAATCTCCAAATATAGAAGAGAGCCAATTTGTACCCTAGAGAGGATTTTCAGGAATTATGCCAAAATATCTTCCTTTAAATTCAAATTTTCCTTGAAATTTCTTTTTATTCTAAAATTTTACATGGATGTCACATCATTCTCTTTGATATGTCCATGTTTGTTTTCATGTAAAATAACTTAAAATTTCTTGCCAATGAAGTTATTTGTTTAAATTCTGTATTAGTAATGCTAGCTACTATAACCAATGAACCCACAAAATTCATGGTTCATACAACAGAGGTTTCTTCCTTTCTTGCTCAAGTACCAATTGTATAGGTACTTTTCATCAGTTAAATGCTTTTAGTCTGAAGTGATTCAGGAATCCTAAACTCAGGATGCCTGCAGCTGTAGCCCTGTGGCATCTGATCCTGTCAGATCTCGGAAGCTAAGCAGGGTCGGGCCTGGTTAGTACCTGGATGGGAGACCACCTGGGAACACCAGAAGCTGTAGGCTTGGGAGAAGGACCTGGCAACCCCCTCCCAAAAAGCAATCTGCCATTGAAAACCCTATAAACAGCAGAGAAGCACTGACAATAGTGTTCCCCTGTTGTACAAAGGGTAGCTATGAGTTGGACACCAACTCGACGGCACCTAACAACAACAACAACAAACTCAGGATCCTTCCATCTTTTGGGTTTACCATATATTTTAGTCTGCTTAGGTTGCCTTAACAAAGTACCACAGATTAGTTGGCTCAAACCGAAATGTATTATCTCATAGTTCTGAAGCTAGAAGTCCAAGATCAAGGAGTGCACAGGGTGGGTTCCTACTGAGGGACTGAGAGAGAAGGAGCTCTTCTTCCAGACCTCTCTCATTGACTTGTAGAGGATCTTCTCCCTGTGTCACTTCACATTATATTTTAAAAAATATTTGTCTGTGTTCAAATTTCTCCCTTTTATGAGAACACTAGTCATATCAGATTGGGGGCCCAGTCTATTCCTGTATGACTTCATCTTAACTAATTATGATACTATGTTCACATTCTAAGATATTGTGGATTAGGACTTCAATGTATGAATTTTTAGGGTGATATAGCTTGCCCATAATGGAGTTCTACATCAGGATTATATTGTAGCTGGGATGTTCTCAGCTCTATCAGATCTGAACAGAAGGGAAGATATTAGAAAGAGTACTGAATTAGATGCTGTTGTTGTCAAGCAAGACTTCACACAAATTAGCTGAATGACCTTGAGGAAATTCCTTACTATTTTCATCTTGGTGTCCTCTTTCTAATGTTCATTCTAGCGTTAACATCTAATGATTTAAATACCATCAATCTATCTGACCCTGTCGATGCTATCACCCATTCATCCCACCATCCAACCATTCTTCCACCCATTCATCTTCTCATTCAATCAACAAACATTTACTGGGTACCTATAATGTTCTCAGCACCAAACCAATTTCTGGGAATATAGTAATGGATGAGATACAATCTCTTCCCTCAAGGTACTCACTAGTCTAATGGAAAAGACAGGCAAGTAAAAAATAGATAGACACTCTGTTTCCTCTTCTACAGCACAATCCTTCAAATATTTGAGGAAAGCTAACATTTTCCAATTTTATACTCTCTGGCTTCTTTTTTCTAGATTAAATATACTCTTATTTCTTTAATTACTTCTCCATAATACAGTCTCCTCATTCTTTTAAATTAGTGTTCTGAGCCAGGTGCAGTGGTGCACAACTGTAATCCCAGTGACTTGGGAGGTGGAGGCAGGAGGATCGCAAATTCAAGATGAGGGGCAATCTGCAAAATTTAGCGAGACCCTGTCTCAAAAAGTTAAAAAATGGGCTGAGGGTGCAGCTCAGTGGTACAGCATTTGCAAAGCATGCAAGCAGGGGGCCCTGAGTTCAAACCCCAGTGCTCCAACAAATAAATAAATAAATAAATAAATGAATGAATGAATGAATGAATGAATGAGTGTTCTGTGGTATTTTCTAGTTTTTTTTTTTTTAAATAATACATACATAAATAAATAAGACCTATGTAAAGATGGGGGGCTGGGATTTAGCTCAGTTGGTAAAGCGCTGCACTGCAGTCTCTGAGGTCCCGAGTTCAATTCCCAGCACCGCAAAAATGGGAGAAGGGCTTGGCAATCCACTCCCAAGGCAGTCCCGAAAACAGTCAGCCATTGAAAACCTTATGAGGGTCGCTATGAGTCGGATACCGACTTGATAGCACCTAACAACAACAACAACAACATGTAAAGATGGACTGGGGTTTAGCTCAGTTGGTAGAGTGCTGCTCTGCACTCTCTCTCTGAGGACCTGAGTTCAATCCCCAGCACTGCAAAAATGGAAAAATGATGCAGCAATCGACTCCCAGAGCAATCAGCCATTGAAAACCCTATGAGGGTTGCTATGAATCAGAATCAGCTGACAGCACCTAACAACAACAACAGCAACAATGTAAAGATACTTGATTAGGAAGCAAACAATAATCAGACTTTACCCATGCTGAGGCCCCACACTGATTTAATCTGGATCAAGATATGATGTTACAAATTACAGTGGCTCTTTGGATTACATTTCTCTCTCATTTTCTCCAGTCACTTAAGCACATTTCACTGAGCTCTAATTTATCATGAAGCACTATGTCAGGCAAGATCAGCACTTTTTAGCCAAATGCAGAAGTTATAATATTTATGCAAGGACTACAATATTAAAAAGACAAAAACAAAACAAAAAACATTAGTTATGTGTCCAGAACTTAGTGAACTTTATCTCTAATCATTATGACAACTTTCTGCGATAGTTGCTGTTTTATAATTGTGCTACTGGGTCTTGGAAGTTATGTGATATGTCTGTAGTCACACAGCTGGCAGCAGAGGCCAGGATTTATTCTCTATCTTTTTTATTCTAAGGTCCTGTCTCATAACTCCTATCCTTAAGCTTCTCTTTCAGGGCTTTCCCTTTAATTAAAGATGAGGGTATTGCCTGGTAGATTTTCTGTTGGGCTGACCATGTATTAGAGTGCCCATTGAAGGGCATATCAGCTAACAGATTTAGTCCAGGCCTCATGGAAACTGTACCTTGATGGAGACATTGTAGTCCTGTGTCTAGGCCTCAGATTTTCCCTTTTAAAATCTCGCTTTTATTATTTGGTCTGGGGGAATAGGCTTTGAAGGATAGAATCTCTCTAACAAAATACAAAGGAGAATGATTTATAAACTACAGTACCAATTTACCATGGGAAATAGAACTGATTTTTAAAATCAGGAGCATTTCTTCAACCCAGCATTCCCTTGTTGTGGGGTCATTCACTCAGAAGAACAGATAATAATTCAGAAGATTGCTTGGCCGGCATAGCATTTACAGCAAAGAGATTAGGTATTGCCCAAGGGAAGTCTCATCTGGCTAATATAACTTGGACTTAATCCTTCTCTGCCCTACGGTTATTTCTGCCTAAATTACTGGAATCCATCTTCAAGAATCACAACATAATTTTACTTGGTCACTGCTACATTTAGACACATTGACAGTGTATCCTCCCAATTCTCTTTGGACAATGTTTCTTTTTTGGTAGTATCTATTATCAGACATCCCTCATGATGTTACTTCATGTTGTAATGTTCTAAATTATTGCTTATCTGTTTTACTTCACACTGTAGATTGTCTGGTCCATAATGAGGGTAGGTTTTTACCTTGTATTTACACACAGAGGTTTGAGTCACTCACTTCACAGCAGCTAGGAGATTTGGTGCATTGACCTTGGCTTGAAGGATGAGCTCTGATTAGTCAAATAAAATCCCGGTAAAACTTTGCTTCTAAGCCAGTACTAGTTTGCTTTAGGATACCAGACCTAAGTTGCCACGTCATTACCATGAACAGAGGGATTGTCCAGGAATTTGTGCAATTCCAACTTGAATAAATAGGATCTGCAGGTAAATTTGGAGGAGAAGCACTTCAGAAAAATCTTCTCTTCCTTTAAGAGGGAGCCATCCAATGAGTATTGGTGTAAGGCCAGAATAATTGGAGCTACTTTTCTGCCAATCTGAGGGTGAACCCCATAACAGAGGAAAGACCCTAGAGCAATGAAGGAAGATGGGCTGGGGTCCTTTTGTTAAGGCCAAAGCCCAGCCTACTTCTAGACTTCAACTTAAGTGATTAAATGAAGTCGTTGGTGGGTGTCAGTTTCATTTAGATTTTCTGATATAGGCAGTTGAAAGTATACCAATTGAAGGGTAACTTTCTCAAATCCATTTCAGACTCATAAACCATTCTAAAAAGTTCTTTAGATAGTTCAACCTATCCATTACATGTGATTTTTTTTTTGATACCCTCAGTTCAGCAACTGAGATCTTTTAAACAGTTATTAGATTATGGGGTCCAATTTACTTTTTAGATAATCATTGTAGTTATCATTAAGCCAGCTGTAGTTCACAGAAATAAAAGCATACCAATTTCTCTGAGCTCAAGGCATTAACTGGCCTGTATGTATACCTGTATATCAGCCAAATGCATTAGTCCTCCAAACCATCAGTTTGCTATTTCCAAAAGTCTGTCCTAGACCTCACTCTGGAGCCAGAAGTGCCTTCATTCAGCCATGGTCCCACAGACACTGTCAGAAGACTACCACTGGATGCCCAGCTGAATTAAATTTATTGACCTATTGTTCTGTTGTTCAGGATCTGACCAGAACCATCTACACCATCAAAGTGCTAGTTCCCAATGAACTTAAGAAGTTGTTCCTGAATGTATTAATGTATTGTTTCTTTTAAAGAAACAATATTATGATGAAAAAAATGGTTGAATTAAATAATGTGCTTTGTAACCTAATTAACTTACTTTTTGGAGCAGGCTTTTTATCTTGTTACAGATCAAATATTTAGCCATTTGACAGCTGGTCTCTAGAACTGACTTTGAATAGCAATGAATATGGTTCTAGAACTATTCATTCAGTAATACACTCAATGAACCTTTACCGAATTAATACGTGGAAGTAACCCAAGAATAATCTTGAGAGTTATATAAGAAATCTGCCTTATTCCTCATAGTCAACCAACATCATGCGTTCTTCTACATTTCTGCTTCCATTAGCTTGATTCAGGCTTCTATTACTTTCTGAAATAACTGCCATTTCTCTCTGTCAGTTTTTCCCTCTGTAGGTCACACCATATATACATTTCTTAGGTGCTCTTAGCCTCTGTATAAAAAAAGATTGAGGTTGTCTAAGATTTTACTTTACTTGGTTCTACCATCAACACCTATGGAAGCAGCAGCCAAGATCAAAAGATGCATTGCATTGGGAAATGCTGTGGCAAAAGACCTCTTTAAAGTAAAGATGTCACATTGAAGAGGAAGGTGTGCCTGACCCATGCCATGGTATTTTTCAGTCCCATCATATGGTTGTGAAAGCTGGACATTGAAAAAGGGAGACAGGAGAAGAACTGATGCTTTTGAATTATGGTATTGGAGATGAATATTGAATAAACCATGGACATCCAAAAGAACCAACAGATCTGTCCTAGAATGAGTGCCTCCAGCATGCACTTTGGGAGCAAGGATGGCTAGACTGCATCTTATCTATTTTGGACATGTAGTCAGGAGAGACCAATCCCTGGAAAAAGACATCATGTTTGGGAGAGTGGCAGCTCGATGAAAATAAATAAATAAAATGTTTAACTAGATGTACTGACACAGTGTCTGCAACAATAGGATTAAACATAAATAACATCATGTGCCTGGCACAGAATCAGTTTTGTTCTGTTGTACATAGGGTTGCTATGAGTCACTATGAGACCCAAGTCAATAGCATCTAACGACAACATCATCAAGAAAAGCTACTATAGTGTACTTTGCTGAATATACCACAATGTTAGTACCTCTTACTGTTTGTTGTTGGTAGGTATTGTCAAATCTAGTCATAGGGATTCTATGTACAACAGAATGAAAGAGGCACTATATCTGACAATTCTTTGCTATCCATATGGTTTTCAAAGGCTGTTTTGAGAGTCGGCTACCAGGTCCTTCTCCCATTTTTGTGATGCTGGGGATCAAACCCAGGACCTCAGAGTATGTGGAGCAAGCATTCTACCAACTAAACTAAGCCCCAGCCCCATGCTGCAGATGTTTTTGAATAATGAGCCTTTTACCACAATATCCTGACATGTTTTTAAATTTGTATAGTTTCCTCAGAGGCCTCTCTTTATGCCATTTGTATACTAGCAAGCATTTTTTGACTCATAATGGTCGAATATGATAATGCCAGGCCTGCCTGTGGCAAAAACACAAAAGAAAAGAGACTGGTTGGATGTTATAATGCAAGTTCTGTGGTCTGTCAAGCGTCTTTAGGAAGTGATTTAGAAAAGAGAAGGCATTTAAGAGCAACCCAAGAGAGTCAACAATTTTATGAATGATAGCAGAGAGAAACTATAGTTTTAAGAATAGAATGATTTCAGATGATTTGATGAGAAAGGAAATGCAGTGGTGCTTGTGGGATTCTGGGACTTCCTCTTTCTGGGAACAACGCTTTATTGATTCCTAAGTGCTAATTAAAATTAAACCCAATGTCCACCAGTGCTTTCTTGTGCTTAAAGGGTTTTTTTTTTTTAGCTGCTTAGTATTATAATTTCTTTGTCCCTTGGTTTTTGAATAACTGAAACTTTATTTTATTGCTATTTTACATAAATCTCACTAAAATACATCACATTATTCTTTGCTTTATTTCTGGCAATACTATTAAGCATATTTGAATTTTTCATGAGAACATTTTATTCATCATTATGAATGTTAAATACACTATATTATTCTGTCCTGTGGTGATATCGTTGGTAGGCAATTAAGTTATATGGTACTGTTTTACCTCTAAATAAACCTCAAATTTGTGAATGGCTTAGAATATTTTAAATAAGCAAGAGTAATGAAGGGAGACTCTCCCTGCTAAGTACTTTAAAAGCTATAGTAAGGAATAATATTTTTATGATATTGGAATGGAATAGTCTAGATATTTATCCAGTTGTATCTAAGTATACTTGCAGCCGTACCACTGTGGCATCTGATCCTATCAGATCTTGGAAGCTAAGCAGGGTCAGGCCTGGTTAGTACTCGGATAGGAGACTGCCTAGGAACACCAGATTCTGTAGGCAGGGGAGAAGGACCTGACAACCCACTGCCAAAAAATAATCAGCCATTGAAAAGCCTATGAATAGCAGAGAAGCACCAACAATACTGTTTTGCCTGTTGTACATAGGGTTACTATGAGTTGGACACTGACTCCATAGCACCTAACAACAACAATGTATCCAAGTATGGGCTGGGGTTTAGCTCAATTGGTAGAGCACTGCTCCACACTCTGTGAAGACCTGGGTTCAATTCCCAACACCATAAAAACAGGAGAAGGATGTGACGATCCATTCTCCAAGCAATTCCAAGAAACAATCAGCCATTGAGAACCCTATGAGGGTTGCTATGAGGTGGACCCAATCTGATGACACTTAACAACAACATATATAAGTATTTACCATAGTATAAACTGTGGGAATTTTAAATCAGTCAAGAAATTATAGATTATTTTTAAATGATATTGGAAATATTTGTTAAGATCAAAAATAATATTTAGTCTCTACCTTATAAAACTATCCCAGATATGTTAAAGAAGTTCTAGAAAATCAGTATTTATATAATATTGGGGTGAGGAAGAGGTTTTCAAGCAGTATAACAGCACATTAAAGATAAAGATTGAAATTTATACACATAAAACCTTTAAGACTTTTGAATTTTAAATATACTCCAACCTTATAAAGTAATAAGAATGGTGTTTCAGCCAGTAGGGTAGCTACTATATATATAAAAAAAAAACAATCCAAAAGAACAAAAACAAACAAAAAAACCCCCAAACACCTGATACAATAAATAAGTGTTTGTGAGGACATGGAGAAATAGGACCTGTTGTGAACAGTTTGTGGGAATATAGAAAAAAGTACAGCCACTATGGAAGAGGTTTCTTAAAATATTAAAAAATAGAACTACCATATGATGTAAAAGCAGAGACTTGAACACCCATGTTTATAGTAGCATTATTTATAATAGCTGTGAGTAGAAGCAACCCAAATGCCCATCAACAAGTAAGTAGATAAACAAAATATGCTATATGTGCACGATGGCAGGGGGAAAATGAAGGAAATTCTGACACATGCTACAACATGAACAAACATTTAGGATGCTTAAGTGAAATAAGCCAATTGCAAAAGAACAGATCTGTTTGATTCCACTTATATGAGGTACCTAGACTACTCAAATTATAGAGACAGAATGTAGAAAGGGGCTGAGGAGAGGGGAATAGAGAATTGCTCCTCAATGAGTACAGAGTTTCAATTTTGTAAGAAAAGAATTATGGATAGATGGTGGTGATGGCTGCACAACAATGTGGATGCACTTCACGCCATCCAACTGTCCATTTAAAAATGGTTAAGATGGGAAACTTTGTGTTATGTCTATTTTATCATAAATAAAAAAGCAGGAATAGTAATGCTTAGAATTAACAGCACACACAAGAGGTGGGCACAACTGAGTTATCTCTCCTCACTTGCCCCTTGACTTTAGGCAAATTGGTCAAACTATCTGGCAGACTTTTCTCATCTCAAAAGACTTGGTGAGATAATGCCTATAACATGGCTTCTATAGTGCATAGAATAAAATAACTGCTCAACACATGCTGCCTACTATTTTATGGAGTCAAGTGGTGAATAGGTATAGACTTACAGATCTGATGTATAAAAAACTTGAAAAAATCAAAAAGAAAATGATAAAAACCCCTAGATTTGAAGATAACAAACACATTAACTATTTGTTTTCCTTCCTTCTTTTCCTCCTCTTCTCTCTTTCTACACCTCTTCCTCCCCACCCCTTTCTTCCTTTCTTACCGGACAAGTTCTCGCTAAATAGCCCAGGCTGGCCTGGCACTTGTGATTCTCCTGCCTTAACCTCCTGAGTGCACTACATGCATGCACTACCACACCTGCTTCAAAAGCTAGTTCTATGTGTAGGAGGTTGTGTGGGTTAAGGGGTGTGTGGGAGGCAGTGCGTGGGGGGAGTGTGCGTGTGTGTAGCAGCGTGTGTGTGTGTGTGTGTGTGTGTGTGTGTGTGTGTGTGATGCTGAGGATCCAACCCAGGGCCTTGTGCCAGGCAAGTGCTCTACCTTTGAGCCGTATCCCCAGTTATGGTAAATATTTCTAATTTCAAGGAATGAAGGTTTTTCTGGTCTATCTTAATTGAAGACTTGAAGGATAAATAAAATAAGTAGATTCTCAAATAACTTTGTTGTTGTTAGGTGCTGTCGAGTTGGTATCAGACTCATAGCAACCCTATGTACAACAAGTGAAACACTATTGTCAGTACTTCTCTGCTGTTCATAGGATTTTCAATGGCAGATTGATTTTTTGGGAGTGGGTTGCCTGTCCATCTCCCAAGCCCACAGTACCTGGTGTTCCCAGGTGGTCTCCCATCCAAGTACTAACCAGGGCCAACCCTGCTTAGCTTCCGAGATCTGACAGGATCAGATACCACAGGCCCACTTGCAGGCCTCAAGTAATTTAAGAACAGAAAATTAGCACAAAAGGCCCAAGGTAGTTCTGGGGATCCTGACAGTAGTAGCATCTCCATTTCAGTAGTCTATCATAATGTGATTTCTCTCCTCTCATTTTGTCTCTGTTTCATTTCTTCTTATCTAGTAAATCATGGTCTCACTTTCCCCCTTTTATCTATATTACAGATTTTGCCTCCTGATTGGTGCTGCTTCATAACTGATTTCTTCAATACTTTGGTTTGCTCCTGGGCCTTCATGAATATTGTTCAGAGAATCCCGTCAGCTTCTGTTTCCACTGCTAACAGTCTGATTTTCTCCATTTAGCCAAATAAAATTATTAGAAGTAAAGTCTGATTTGATTTTTCCTTGTTTTTGGTGAGAATCTTATTGAACTTTGTTTCTGGTGGAGTTTTTTATATCTGTCATCTTGATGCTCACTGTTTGGCCCACTTCTGTCTGCATTTATGTCATGTGAACAGCTCTATGTCAATTAACTGTGGTCTGAGTAGTAAATTTCTGTGTGATACAAAAGATTATCTAGGGCTGCCTCTACAGAAGGGGCTATTTGTATTTTTAAAACATTCTTTTTATTAATCACTTTTGTAATGACCAGATTATTGGATTTTTCAAGTTGAAGATTTGATAACTCCTTCAGGTTTGTCTGCTTTGGATAGTTCATTCCTAACTCTAATATCACCTTGTTCACAAGATGTTAACCTGTTAGCCAAAGTTCAGTCTATAAATCAGAATAGGATAAAGGTATAATGAGAAGATAAGATCACCACATAAGAAAACCATATATGTCAGTTTGATTTACCTTGATTTGCAGAAAATAGGTCAATGAGATCTCCTTTCAGATTACTTTTTTTCCCCCTTAAATAAAACATAATGATATTAGCTCAGAGTCTTTTTGGATTACTTAGGTTTGTCTGGAGTCTGCAACAGCAAGGTGGCTAAAGTCTATCAGACTGAGTAAGTTTCTTGTACATCTGAGCAGATGTGACACCGTTATTCACAGTATGTCATATTGCTTTATTTAGCTACACTACTCCACCTCCGCATGCCTTTGTTCTGAAATACTTCTCTTTCAGTAGAAAAATAAGCCAGACTTTCTTGTTATCTTTTGGTTACAGGTGGGGGTGCTCATTTCAGGGAAAACAAAAGTAATATAAAACTTTAAAGTGTCAAAGTAAGATGATCTTTTTATGCAAATACTATTTTGCAGTTTTTAACCATCTGTTCTTAATTGAGCTTGTGGGAGATTAGCCTCATCTTCTAAGAAACATACTGTGAATACTTAGGTACATGCCAGAGAATTTAAGAAAGTAGAGATCAACATCATGTATGTAAAAAAAAAATTAGTCAAAGGAAAAATTTGACTTGTATTTTTGCATGAAAGAACTGAATTGAAGATATTCTCCATTTCAGTGGTGGAAACAGTCAAAGGTGAACTGCGGTAATTCTGTGTCTTGTTGGGAGATATAATTGCTTCCATAGCAATAAACTATTCCTGTTTATTCTTATTATGAGTTGGGCTTTGTTCTCCAGGAACCCCAGATATCTTGAAGAAAGACTATACAAAGCATATCCTTTATCTCATCTCTATCTGGGGAAGTTAGAACATTTTAATGTAAAAAATTTTGTTGTTGATGCTTTATCTTGTCTCTATCTAGGGAAATCAGTACATTTTAATATAAAAAATACTAGTTGTAGCTTAGTGATGAAGACGCCGTATGTTGCAATGGAAGAGTCTCCTGGAGAACTCACAGAATGAGTTTGGAGTTCTTGTCTGCTGGCCCAAAATAAGATAGTGGGAGAAGTTACTCAACAGCATTTATGGGGCACATATCAAGAACAGAATAGGAAAAAGCCTACTACGACTAGGTCCTTCCTACTTTGGGGCATGTGACTTATGCATAGCCTGACAAATTTACAGATTGGCAGAACTATCAGTAGGATTGTTTGACTGTAGACAAACAGCATGAATGAACCTCTGTCCAACTGGGAATATGTTTTGCTGTTTTTTCTCTTTCTAACTCAGTAAAAAACAAAACAAAAAACACTTGAAAACCGTAGAACCAAAAAGGAACAATGTCTACCATTTTAGAAATTAAGAAAAGGAGGCTCAGATATGTTAAAAAGTTGCCCTAGGTCACCCAGCTAGTGAATAATTAATTCAGGATGAGAAACTATATCTCATTTTAGTGTACTGCACAGAGATTTGCATCCTGGTGTAATTGTGAAAATAGAAATTAATTTTAGACTGTATTACTGAAATAACTCAAAGTTTGTTACTGTTTCTCAAGGCTTATAATATGGTTGTTTAGCTGTTTCTGATTGGTCAACATTCATAACCTTTTTATATATGGACAGAGAATTTATGAGAGAATCTTCTTCCTTTATATTTTGTAAAGTGATCAGAGATTATAAATGGTCATTCTGTGGAACCTGTAGCTTCCTCTGTGTTAGGTGAGAAAAAAAATGTGGTTGTGTATTCACTACATACTGGTAATGACCCAAGATTGTGAGATAGAACATCTGGAATATGGTGCCCCTTGCATTAATCAGCTCTGTGTTCTGGGCCTTAATTTTCTCATATGATCAAAGTTGTTTTCAGTTAAATAATCTCTAAGGTCCCCACAAGCTGAAATAATATTCTATATCAGTAAAAAGTTAAAGAAACTTTATATTTATAACAGGGCTGTAGTGGGGTAAAATTTTTTTAAAAAGCCTAAGTCTTAATTTCCTTCTCTTCCTGTTCATAATTGGTGTAAAGGAAGGCTACTGATTTTTAGGGTTAATTTTGTATCCTGCTATTTTGCTGAAGGAGTTAATTAGGCCTAAGAGTTTTTTAGAGTAGTTTTTAGGGTCTGTTAGGTAAAGGATCATGTCACTTGCAAATAAGGATAATTTGACCTCTTTCTTGCCTATCTGTATCCCCTGGATTTCTTTCTCTTTTCTGATTTCTCTGGCTAGGACTTCAATCACAATATTCAATAAGCGAGGAGAGAGTGGACATACTTGTCTTGTTCCTGTCTCAGAGGAAATGATTTCAAATTTTCCCCATTTAGTATGATATTGGCTGTAGGTCTGTCATAAACGGCCTTTGTGATGTTGAGTTTTTTTCCTTATTATGCCCATATTCTCCAGGTTTTTTTTTTTTTCACAAAAGGATGTTGCACTTTATCAAAGCCTTCTCAGCATTGATTGAGATGATCATGTGACTTCTGTCTGCAAGTCTCTTGATATATTGAATTATATTGATTGATTTTTGTATGTTGAACCAGCCTTGTATCTGTGTAATGAAGCTCACTTGATCAGGGTGTATGATCTTTTTTTATGTGCTGCTGAATTCTGTTTGCCAGGATTTTGTTGAGAATTTTTGCATCAATGTTCATCAGAGAAATTGGTCTATAGTTCTTTTTCTTAGAAGTGTCCTTGCCTAGGACAGGGTGATGATGATTTTATAGAATGAGTTTGGAAGTGCCCCTTCCTTTTCTACCTTTTGAAATAAGTTGAGGAGAATAGGCATTAATTCTCCTTTGAAGGTTTGATAGAATTCTGCTGTGAACCTGTTAAAGTCTGGGCTTTTCTTTGTTGAGAGGCTTTTTATTACCTTCTTTATTTTGGTATATTTAATGGATCTGTTTAGATTGTTTATGTCCTCCAGGCTTAATTTTGATAAATCATATGTGTTAATAAACTTATCCATTTCTTCTGTATTTTCATTTTTTTGGGGGAGCAAGATTTCTTAAATTATTCCCTGATGATTTTCTGGATTTCATTGGTATTGGTGGCTATGACCCCATTCTTATCCTAATTTTTTAAATTTGGAACTTTTTGTTCTTTCTTTTTGTGAGACTGGAAGAGGGGGTGTCTATTTTATTAATCTTTTCAAAGAATCAGCTCTTAGTCTCAATAATTCTTTGAATTATCTTTTTAGATTCTAATTGGGGTATCTCTGCCTTGATTTTGGTAATTTCTATCTCAGTGCTTCTTTTGGGATTGGCTTATTTTTGGCTTGATCTAACCAGAGACCCTGATGAATTCTATAAGGAAAATTTCAAAACATTCAAGAAAGAAATCATGCAGGATACTTGAAGATGGAAGGGCCTCCCCTGGTCATGGATTGGGAGAATGAATATTGTAAAAATGGCTATACTACCAAAACCAATTTACAGATTTAATGCAATTCCCATTAAAATCCCAATGACAGATTTTCAGAAGTAGAAAAAATAATCTAAAAATTCTCAGGGAAACACAAAAGACCACATATACCCAAAACAATGTTAAGCTGCAAGAATAGTGCAGGCAGGATCACAATACATGACTTTAAACTATACTACAGGGCAATAGTAGAAAAAACAGCTTGGTACTAGCACAGAAATAGGCTTCAAGACCAATGGAACAGAATTGAAGATCCAAAGATACATGCACACAACTTCAGCCACCTGATCTTTGACAAAGGGGCTAAGAAGAAAAAAATGAAGAAAAGATGGCCTCTTCAACAAATGGTGCTGAGAAAATTGGATACCTATTTGCAGAAAAATGAAAATAGACCTGTACCTCTCAATTTGCATGAGTCAACTCAAAATGGATAAGATATCTCAACGTAAAACCAGAAACATTAAAACTACTAGAAGAAAAGAAACATGCTTCAACACATAGGAAAGTTCCCTAATAAGACTCCAATCACTCAGGAAGCCACACCAAGAATTGACAAATGGGATTACATGAAATTAATAAGCTTCTATACAGCAAAGGAATGAATTAACAAAGTTAAGGAGGAGCCCACAGAATGGGATAAAATCTTCACATCCTACACATCTGACAAAAGACTAATTTCTAGAATTTTCAAAGATCTCAAAAAAGCAGATCCCAAGACAACAAATCACCCAATACACAAGTGGGTAAAGAAAATGAATAGACAGTTCTCAAATGAATAAGTTCATAAGGCTAAGAAATATGTGAAAAAAATGCTCAATATCCATAGCCATTAGGAAAATGCAAGTCAAAACAACTCTGAGATCCCACCTAACTCCAGTAAGAGTGGTCAAGATCAAACAAATAATAACAAATGCTGGCAAAGATGTGGAAAAAAAGGAACTCTTTTATACTGCTGGAGGGTCTGTAAATTGGTTCAATAACTTTGGAAATCAGTAAGGAGATATCTCAGAAAAGTAAAAAGAGAACTGCCATATTACCCAGCTATACCACTCCTGGGCTGGGATTTAGCTCAGTTGGTAGAGCGCTGCGCTGCAGTCTCTGAGGTCCTGAGTTCAAAATGGTCCTGAGTGCAAAAATGGGAGAAGGACCTGGCAATCCACTCCCAAGGCAATCCTGAAACAATCAGCCATTGAAAATCCTATGAGGGTCACTATGAGTCGGATATCAACTCGACGGCACCTAACAACAACAACAATACCACTCCTGTTAATATACCCAAAGGGAGACAAGTGATCATAGCACAGAAAAATCTGCATCTCCATATTTAATGCAGCACTCTTCACAATAGCAAGGATATGAAACCAAGCAAGATGCCCATCAAAAAAAGAATGGATAAAAAATTAGGGTACATATACATCATAGAATATTGCTCAACAATAAAAATGAATGAAAAAATGTCATTTGCAGCAAAATAGATGGAACTGGAGAATATCATCTTAAGTGAATTAGCATAGGCTCAAAAAGAGAAATACCTTATGTTCTCACTCATATGTGGGAGCTGAATCTTACTAAAATGAAGAAAATACATAAGTTGTTAAGTGCCATCTAGTCGATATCCGACTCATAGTGACCCTACCTACGTATAACAGGAGAAACACTATTCTCAGTACTTCTCTGCTGTGCATAGGGTTTTCACTGGTGGGCTGATTTTTGGGAATGGGTTGCCGGGTCTGTCTCCCAAGCCTATAGCACCTGCTGTCCTCAGACGGGGTCTCCCATCCAAGTACTAACCAGGCCCGACCCTGCTTAGCTTCTGAGATCTGATGGGATCGGATGCCACAGGGCTATGGCTATAGGCTATACATAAGTAGATATTTTAAAATGCACAATTAAACTTAGCAAAGAAGGGGAATATATAAAGAGTGGAAGGAAGGTGTGAGGGGACTAGCAAAGGGAAAGAAGGTTGTATAAGGTGGGAAGGGAGGAGAAACAATGTAAAGGGATTAAAAGGGTGAGGATAATCTCAGTGTAAACCATGCAAATTCATAGCTACATGGGAAAAATAGGGGAATATAATTCATACTACATATTAGTCAAAAAGTTCTATAAACTGTGTTAAGTTGATGAAAGTGTAACTAAAAGTGATGTAATAGTTGCATTTTGAAGAAAGCCAATGCTATATTACTCTGTGCCCCACCAACATTTACCAATAAAGGGAGAAAAAAAAGCCTAAGTCTACTGATTCAATTCACTAAGTAATTGTGGGGCTCTTAATTTCATGCCAGCTTTTAGATTTTCTTACAAATTGTTTAATTTAACTGTCAAGCAGTAAGAAGTGAGTTCATCTACCTTTAATATATGCATCACTACCACACTGAACTCTTAACACTGCTAATGAAAGTGCAGGGACCCCCATGTTTATTTATCTTTGCATGGGTTGTTTTCCCTGCCTCACATCCATTCTATTCTGCCTTTGCCTGGCAAATTCCTAAGGTTCAGCTTAACTATCACTCTCTCCTGAAGTCTTCTATAATGATCTTGTTGTTGTTGTTGTTGTTAGGTGCTGTCAAGTCAGTATCCAACTCATAGCGACCCTCATAGGGTTTTCAATGGCTGGCTATTTCGGGATTGCCTTGGGAGTGGATTGCCAAGCCCTTCTCCCATTTTTGTGGTGGTGGGGATTGAACTCGGGACCTCAGAGACTGCAGTGCAGCACTCTACCAACTGAGCTAAATCCCAGCCCTATAACGATCTTAGTTGTCAGTTAATCCAATATTTGAAACCCTCTAGACAGCCAATATTTATTCACCTACAATATGTGAACCATCCTGTTAGTAGATGAGGATGATCATAATTGCAGCTCTTATAGCTTTGTAAGGAAAACTGGCATCAAGTTAATGACTATAAACAAATAATAATTGTAAGAATGCAAAGTGAGCTGGCCATGGTGCTTGGGAGGCTAAGGCAGGAGGATTGTGAGTTAGAGGTCAGCCTGAGATACACAGTGAGATGCTGGTCTCTTCCTTTACCCAAAAGAAAAGTGATTTGAGGGAAGAGAACTGAATGCTCTTAAAGGATCTACTAGAGGAAACTGAGCTCATAATTAAAGTTTCTCTTCTCCGTGTCCCTATATCCCTTTATTGCATGATTCTACCATGAAACTAATTACATTGAGTTCTTGCTAGTATTAGAATCATAGATCTATATATCTGTCTCTTCTTCTAGACCTGTGTGGTCCAATACGGTAGTCACTAGAAACATTTGGCCTGCAGCTGTAGCTCTGTGGCATCTGATCCCGTCAAATCTTGGAAGCTAAGCAGGGTCAGGCCTGGTTAGTACCTGGATCAGAGACTGCCTGGGAACACCAGAAGCTGTAGGCTAGGGAGAAGGACCTGGCAACCCCTTCCCCCAAAAAATCAATCTGCCATTGAAAACCCTATGAATAGCAGAGAAGCACTGACAATAGTGTTTCCCCTGTTGTACAGAGGGTCGCTATGAGTCAGATACCGACTCGACGGCACCTAACAACAACAAAGAAACATTTGATCATTTAAATGTAAAGTAATTAAAAGAAAACTAAAATTCAGTTCTTCACTCATACTACCCACATTTCAAGTGCTCAGTGGATGCACATTGCTGTTGGCCCCCATATTGGATAGCACAGATAGATAATAATTCCATCATTGCAGAAAGTTCTGTTGAACAGAGCTGCTCTGTGACCATGAGTTCATCAAAGTCCAATATGTGTTTCATTTACCTTTTATCCCTAGGACTTGAGACAGTAATTTTTATTATTCGACATATACTTTATTCTCATTATATGCTTTTCAATTATGGAGCTGGAGA
The DNA here is from genome assembly GCA_007922755.1 of Pedetes capensis. Lineage (NCBI taxonomy): Eukaryota > Metazoa > Chordata > Mammalia > Rodentia > Pedetidae > Pedetes > Pedetes capensis. The sequence continues at coordinate 8,883 of VMDO01017501.1, read as the reverse complement.
CCAATATTGAATATACCATGGATTGCCAAAACAGATCTGCCCTAGAAGAAGTGCAACAAGGGTGCTACTTGGAAGCAAGGATGGCTAGGCTGCATCTTACATATTTTGGACATCTTGTCAGGGGGACTAATCACGGGAGAAGGACATCATGTCTGGGAGGGTGGCAGGTCAATGAAAAAAAGGAAAACCCTTAACTAGATGGATTGACACAGTGTCTGCAACAATGGGCTTAAACATAAATAAGATTGTGTGCCTGGCATAGAATCAGGGAGTGTTTTGCCTGTTGTACACAGGGTCACTATGAGTTGGATCCAATTCAATAGCACCCGACAACAACAATATGCTGCATACAATTCTAGATGGTAGGGACAAAGCAGTTCTTGCTTTCATGGAGCTTACACTTTAATGGTGTTGAAGGGAATTTGATAGTCAACAAGTCAACAAGTGAATACATACTATAGCATATGGTGATGGGTAATGGGGAGAAAAATAAAGAAATTATTTTAGGAAGAAAGTAATAGGAGAAGAGTGAAAGGTGATTGTGTTGTTCTTATTTGTGTGTATTGGGCAGGGAGGGCCTCCCTGAAAGAACAAGTCACAAAGCAGCAGCATCAAACACAATGCCTATGAAGCAGGAGTAGGGTTTTTTTTTTTTGTTGTTGTTGTTGTTCCAGGAAGAGCAAGAAGGGTGTTCCTAGAGCTGAGTGAGTAAAGTAGAGTCACAGAAATGAGGGCAGAAGGACAGCAGGGGATAGAGCAGGGCCTTTGGATTTTACTCTGAATGAGGTAGTTGGGAAGTGTTGAGAGGAGCAAAGAGATCAGACTTACTTTTTTTTGCAGCACAAGGGAATTGAACTCAAGCCTCCTATGTACTTTGCAAATGTTCTACCACTGAGGTGCACCTCCAGGACCTTTTCAAATTTTTTATCTTGACACAGAGTCTCACTAAGTTACACAGGCTGCCTGTGGCCTCGAACCTGCGATCCTTCTGTCTCCACAACCTGAGTTGCTGGGATTACAGGTGTGAGCCACTGTGACTGGCTAGACTTAATTTTTGGTGTTGGTGTTTATGACCTCATTCTCATCTCTAATTTTTTAAATTGGGACTCTTTCTTTCTTTCTTTCTTTTCTTTCTTTCTTTCTTTCTTTTTTTTGTTTTTTGGTGAGACTGGCTAGGGGGGTGTCTATTTTATTAACCTTTTTGAAGAACCAGCTCTTAATCTCATTAATTTTTTGAATTGTCTTTTTAGTTTCCAATCAAAAATCTCTGCTTTGATCTTAATAATTTTAATAATTTCTGTCTGAGTACTTGTTGTTGTTAGTTGTTGTTAGGTGCCGTCGAGTCTAAGTCTGAGTACTTAGACTTTTTAAATATCATGAATCTAGCTGCCATATTTAGGACTTTAGGAAGTGAAGCCAGAGACCAGTTACCGGGCTCTTAGGTGAGTGAAAACAGTGGCTTGAAATGGGGTGGTGATAGAAGGTAGTGAGGAGTGTTCATTATTTTGAATGTGAAGGAGACAGGACATGCTGATGAATTGGGTGTGGAGTGTGAGAGAAAGAGGAGTCAAAGATGATTCCAAGAATTTTGATCTGAGCACAAAGAAGAATGGACTTGGTATCTGAAATGAAGAAGACTCTAGAGACTACAGAGTGGGGGGAACATCAGGAGTTTGGTTTTGGTCATGTTATACTGATATATCTGCTGAGCACCTTTAGTGGTCATGCTGTGTACATGGGATAGGTATATGTGTCTGTGGTTCAAGAGGGAGTTCTAGCTACAGCTATAAATGCTTGTTGACAGACTGATTAATTCAATGCATGACTAATGCATTATTATCTTCAAATAACAATTCTGAATTTGAGGTAGTAGGACTTAGTCCTGGGGAACAGTTGGGATACAAATAAGAGAAAAATCAAAGAGGAGACTTGAGAATCTGAGGAGCCAATAGATGTATATATGAACAAATAAGGTCAGTTAATTTACTTTTTAAACTATTTTGAAAAGGGATTTTAGGGCAAGTCCAAAATTTTTCCTATTTGGATGAAAATGGAGGATGTATTAATTTCCTATGTTTGCTATAACAAATTACCACAAATTTTGTGTCTTGCAACAATACAAAGGGATTGTCTGACTGTTCTGGAGGTCAGAATCTGACATGGGTCTCTTGGGGCTAAAATCATAGTTGGGCAGGGCTGCATTCCTTTCTGGAGGCTGAAGGTAGAATCTTTTTCTCTCATATAACATCAGTGACTCTGCCTCTCCTAGCTCTCTCAGCTATGAATTAACATTGCAATTATACTGGGCCCAGTTGGATAATCCAGGATAATCTCCAATGGTTGATTAGCAGCCATAATTCCTGGAACCTTCATTTCCACTGGCCATGTAATATAATGTATTCACAAATTCTGGGGATTAGAATGTGGATAACTTTGGGTGGGTAATGTCTTTAATATCATTCTTTTTGTGCCAAGGGATCAATATATAATAATAAAAGTGATAGAGAGGATATCTTGAGTATATACAAGCTCCAATTAGACATCCTCTCCATCACTTTTATTGTTGTAAATTGATCTTTTGGTGCTTAAAAAAAAAAAGAAAAAAAAAAGGCTGAAAATTACTAACCAGAAGAGGAAGTTGAAGAGAAGCCCACATTTATACAGAGTTGTGCACTCATTCTGCATTCAATTAATGTTAAGGATATTTATGGTATGTGCAAAAACAAACTCACATTTAAGAATATTGTGCTGAAAGGTATATGTATGTATGGTTGTGTGATCATTCCATATAAACTTCTTATTGGTTTTAAATCTTACATAAAAGTCATATAAAATGAATATTTGAATTTGTTGTCCACTAGTCTCATTTTATATAATCCTTAATCCATAAATATCCATAAATCCATAAATATCCTTAACGTTAATTGAAAGTAGAATGAGTGCACAATTCTGTATAAATGTGGTTTTCTCTTCAATTTCCTCTTCTGATTAGTAATTTTCAGCCTTTTTTTAAATTTAAGCACCAAAAGATCAATTTACAACAATAAAAGTGATGGAGAGGATGTCTAATTGGGGCTTGTATATACTCAATATATATATGTATATATATCTTATATTTACAATGACTTTATTTTTTGAATCTATAATCTGTAAAAGGCAAATGTCCTATGGGTCATAGAACATTAAAAGTTGAGATTGTCCTAGTGTAACTATTATGTTTAGTTTGTCTGAGAAGTGTTGTGTCCTATTTTGAAATGTCTCTGCAGTTATTCTCATCACCATTATTATGAACACTTTTTTAGGCTGGGCCTGGACCACTGTAATAGCTTCCTGATTGGCCTTACTGAGGTAAATCTGGGAGGCAGGAAAGAATGGGTTCTGGAATCAGATTATTGAAGTCCACTCTTGTTTTGATCACTTAGTAAATAGATGGCTCTAGACAAGTTACTTTATCCATGTAAACCTCAGTTTTCTGTAAGTTGAGAATAGCACTGATCATAGAACTGTCAAGAAGTTGATATTGAAGTAAAGAGAATATGAACTTGTTATGTTCAAGGAATAGAAAGGCTAATGGCTGGAACTTGGTAGGTGAGCAGCAGAGATAAGGTCTGAAAGACTGGCAAGAGCAAGATTATATAGGCCTCTGAAAGGCAGGGTAAAGAATTTGGACTGAAGGCAAGGAGAGAATTGTCTGAATTAAGGCTGTAGATATGAAGAAAATGATGTTGGATCTTAGAAATATATAGAATAGCTTCTACAACACTTGGTGATTTCTTTTTTTGGATGTTGAGGGAAGCAAGGTTAGAGAGTGAGTGAGAGGCAGAAGCTAAAGATGACTTTCATGTTTTGATTTAGGGGGCTGGAGAATGATGATGGTCATTCTTTGACACAGGGAATATTTGTGGACAAGTAGATTCAGGGGAACTGACAAGGGGCCCAGTTTTGAATAGGAATGTAATGTTCCCATTAGATATTCAACTGTAGATGTACATAGAAAAATGAATGCGTGGATTTTGATCTTAGCAGAGTTGAGGCTGAAGGTATTGGTTTGAGAATCACTAGCATATAATGGATGATTGAGAGAAGACAAGTGTACTAACAGTTTTGAGATAGAAGGAGGAGTGCATTCAGCTTATTACAAACCAGTAGATAAACCTAATAGTTGCCCTTTCCCTAGCTCCCCTTCTTATTTCTCTGCTTAAAACACATAGAAAATGGCTATAAAGAAATCCACCCAAAGACTCAGAGAAGAACCTAGGATTTGCCCAAGGTTCTGTAAGGGATAATTTAAAAAATTTTCTGTGGAAATTAAAGTCACAAGCTTTTGCTACATATAGATTTGAGGTCCATCTTTACCCTGCCTGTATTGTCTGGGAATCCCAAATCAATACAAAATTTAGAGATGATCAGAGACATCCCTGAGATCTGGCAGAAGCAATTTAAAACTTTCTTAAAAGCAGTTTAAACTGTTCTAAATGAAATTTTTACAGAACAACTAATCCTTCATGGGAAGATGAATCCAGAGTAAAATTTATGAACCATAAGAGGAAATGATCGACTGCAAGAGAAAGTCAGTTGTGCCTCTTAACTTAATGATTCTTGGATGCAAATCTATTCCTTATTCCCTCTACTTTTGTTAACAGAGCTGGGCCATTTGTAAGCTGATGAAGTATTAGCCTTTGTCAACAGAGGATATTAGAGGGTCCCAGCAGGGCCCAGCAGAGAAGGGGGTCTCTCTTCCCACTTCCTGGCTTTTTTTCTTCCTCAAAGGACCAGCTATCAGTGGCATGTAGGAGTCCCAGTGGAGCTCATCTTCCAGTGAATGGCTCTGGCACATCAGTGGACAATTTTCTCTGTGCCAGCTCTATTCCTTCACAATGGCATTCAGTTTCCAGCGGACAAGCTTCAGTCTACCATATGCCTCAGCAAATGTCACCACCTCAGGGGTAGCTTCCTGTAGGACAGCTTTGGCGTGTGGCATCCAGAAAACTGACACCTAGTGGTTTATAATCGTACCCTCTCCAAAGAGGTCTGAATCTCAGGCTTGGTGAGGGTGGGGTCATTTTCCAGTTTGTTTTTTCTTAGGTACCCTCCCTGAGCCTAGGGATAAAGCTGTTCCCTATACTTGCTATTCTTATGTTCTTCAGGATCCTCTTTTGCCCCCCTTTTGGTGAACCACTTTTTATTAGTTAATCATTTCTTTATATTAACACATTTTTTCTTCAAATTACCAATTTGGTTTCTGTTTCATAAGTGGACTCTGGATGATATATCAGCAGGTACAGTAAGAAGAAAAATTAGCACCTCACATGTGAAATAAATAATCTGAAAGTGATTTTTAAATAAGCATGCTCAAATTGCGCAAAATATTAAGAGAAGGAATAAAGAATATAAAGAAATAGTAAGATTCTATGGAAAAAGAATTGGCAAATTGGAAAAAAATTGAAATGTTTAGAAGTTACAAAAGCTAGTTATTACCAAAGAATTAAGTGGGTAAGTCAAATATTAGATCAAGATTCTGATTAAGAGAGGGTAGGTTACCTCAAAGATAACATGAGGAAATTGTCCAGAATGCAGCAAAGAGTTTAGAAACAAAAAATTAAAAAGAAATGAAATGCAATGTAATGCAATAGAATATGTGCAATAGAATGAAATTCAACATACACATAATAGGAATTCATCTCTTTTTTTATCATCTATATCTATACTTATATATGTTAAAAACATAGATAAGTTTCCAAAGAGAGTAAATAGAAAGAATGTGGGAAGAGGTAATATTTGAACAGAGACTAGATGAGAATTTTTCAGAACTGAAGAAATACTAGTAGAATTTATACTAAGGATTACAGGGGTCATTTAACTTTATGAAATCTAATGTAATATAATCTGTTAACATATGAACAGAGAAAAATATACTCATCTCAGTTGTTATAATAGGTCCAAGAAATAATTCTTATTTATAACATTATAAACTATGGATAGAACAAAAATTCCTTTAAAAAAAGAGAAGTCACACCGGGCATGGTGGTGCATGGCTGTAATCCCAGGAACCTGGGAGGTGGAGGCAGAAGAATCGCAAGTTCAAGACCAGAGGGAGTCTGTGTAATTTAGCAAGACCCTGTCTCAAAAAAAGTAAAAACATGGGCTAAGGGTGCAGCTCAGTGCTTGCAGAGCACTTGCAGAGCATGCAAGCACAAGGCCCTTGGTTCAACCTCCAGTAGCGGGGGAAAAAAAAAGATGTCTAAACTTCCATTGGTATATTAGCTATACCTCCTGGAATGTTGTTGTTGAAATGTTCTCTCAATTGTCTGTCAGTTTGCCATACTGTGCAGGCTTCAGTGTTGCTGTGATGCTGAAAGCTATGCCACCAGGACTACAGCAACCAGCAAGGTCACCCGTGGTGGACAGGTTTCAAGTGAACTTCCAGATTAAGACTTACTATGAAGAAGGACATGGAAACTCACTCCTGAAACAACTAAAAACTCTACAAATAGCAGAGAAACACTGCCAGATATTTTTGTTGTTGTTAGGTACCATCGAGTCATGTCTGACTCATAGCAACCCTCATAGAGTTTTCAATGGCTGATTGTTTCAGAGTTACCTTGCGAGCAGATTGCTACATCCTTCTCCTACTTTTGTGGTGCTGGGAATCAAACCCAGGACCTCAGAAACTGCAGAGCAGCACTCTACCAACTGAGCTAACTGCCAGCCTACTGTCAGATACAGTACTGAAAATGAGCACCCCAGGCTGGAAGGCACTCAAAAGACAACTGGGGAAAAGTTGCTTCCTCAGAGTGGAGTCGACCTTAATGATGTGAATGGAGTAAAGCCCCAGGGACCTCCACTTGCTGATGTGACATGACTTAAAATGAGAAGGACCAACCATAAACATCCATTAATAGTTGTAACATGGAATGTATGTAGTATGAATCTAGGAAAATTAGAAATCATCAAAAGGGAAATGGAGGGCATAAACATCAGCAATCTAGGCATTAGTGAGCTAAAATGGACTAGTATGGACCATTTTAAATTAGATTATCATATGGTCTACTATGTTTGGAATGACATAGAGAAATGGGTTTGGATTCATCAACAAATAACACATCTCAAGATCTGTCCTCGTAGTACAACACTGTCAGTGATAGAATATCCATATCCCTATAAGAAAGTTCAGTTAATATGACTAATTCAAATTTACACACTCACCACTAAAGCCACAAGCAAAGAAGGGGAGACTTTTACTAGCTTTTGCAGTTTGAAATTGATCAAACATACAACCAAGATGCATAGATAATTACTGGTGACTGGAATGTAAAACTTGGAAACAACAAAGAAGGCTCAATAGTTGGAAAATATGGTCTTGGTGATGAACAATGCTGGAGATTACATGATAGAACTTTGTTAGACCAATGACCTTTTCATTGCAAATACATTTTTTTCTCCAACATAAACAGAATAGTGACTACACAAATAGAATTCACCAGATGGAATGTATAGGAACAAAACTGAATACATTTATGGAAAGAGATGACGGAAAAGTTCAATATCAAAAGTCAGAACAGATCAAGTGCTGATTGTGGATCAGACCATCAATTGCCCATATGCAGATTCAAACTGAAACTGAAGAAAATTAGAACAAGTGTATGAGAGCCAAGGTAATAGCTTGAGTATATCCCCACCTGAGTTCAGAAACCACCTGAAGAACAGATTTGATGCATTAGATATTAGTGATGGAAGATTAGATGAATTGTGGCATGATAACAAAGACACCATTCATGAAGAAAGCGAAAGATTACTAAAAAGGAAAAAAAGAGAAAAGACCAAATTACATGTCAAGAGACTCTGAAACTTGTCTTGAACATTAAGCAGCTAAAGTAAAAGGAAGATATGATAAAGTTAAAGAACTAAATAGACAATTTCAAAGGGCAGCTTGAGAAGACAAAATCAAATATTATAATGATATATGCAAAGTGCTGTAGGTAGAAAACCAAAAGGGAAGAGCATATTATGTTTCTATCCAGCTTAAGGAATTGAAGAAAAAATTCAAGCCTCAGGTGGCAATATTAAAGGATTCTACAGAGAAAATATTAAATGATGCAGGAAACATCAAAAGAAGATGGAAAGAATACAGAGTCAGAGTCATTATACCAAAAAAAAAAAAATGGTGAATGATCAACCATTTCAAGAGGTTACCTGTGATGAGTAACCAATGCTACTTAAGAAGTTGAGGCTGCCTTGAAGGAATTGACAAAACATAAGCCTTGAAGAATTGATGGAATACCAAATAAGATGTTTCAACAAGCAGATAAAGCACTGGATGTGCTCATTTTGTTTATGCCAACAGATTAGGAAAATGGCTACCTGGCTAACTGAGAGGAAGGGATTCATATTTCTGCCTATTCCCAAAAGAGGGCATCAAATAGAATGAAGAAACTATCAAACACTATCATTAATATATCATGCAAGTAAAATTTTGCTGAAGTTCATTCAAAAGTGACCGTAGCAGTATGTTAATGGGGAATTATCTGAATATCAAGCCAGATTCAGAAGGGGGTATAGAACCTGAGACATCATTGCTGATGTCAGGTGGATATTAGCCAAAATCTCAAAGACACTTGACTGTGTGGATCACAACAAATTATGGATAATATTGCAAAGAATGAGAATATCAGAGCACTTAATTGTTGTTGTTGTTGTTGTTAGGTGCCGTTGAGTCGAGTCCGACTCATAGCGACCCTATGTACAGCAGATCGAAACACTTGCCGATTCTGTGCCAGGCAAACCATCTTATTTATGTTTAAGCCCATTGTTGCAGACACTGTGTTAATCCATCTGGTGGAGGGTTTTCCTCTTTTGCGTTGACCTGCCACTCTTCCAAACATG
>VMDO01017500.1:0-44738 GCA_007922755.1 Pedetes capensis | reverse complement strand
CCTCAAAATGTAATTTCAATTAGGATATATTAATTGTACACAATAATAGATTTCATATGACATTTTAATTCATGTGTATTATTTACTTGGATCATATTCATCCACCATTATCCTCTCTTGTACTACCTCCCCAGTCTTCCTGTTCCATTTCTTCTTTCCTAATAGCCCCCCATCTATTTTTATGTCTTTTTAAAAACTACACTGTACATATAAGACAAAACATATTTATCTTTCTGAGTCTGGCTTATTTCACTTAAAATGATGATCTCCAGTTCCATAAATTTTCCTGAATACTACATGACTTTGTTCATCGTTGTTGTTGTTGTTGTCAGGTGCCGTGGAGTCGGTATCCGACTCATAGCGATCCTCATAGGGTATTCAATGGCTGATTGTTTCAAGATTGCCTTGGGAGTGGATTGCCAGGCCCTTCTCCCATTTTTTGTGGTGCTGGGAATTGAACTCCAGACCTCAGAGACTGCAGCGCACTGCTCCACTAACTGAGCTAAATCCCAGCCTTGCTCATTGTTATGGCTGAATAAAAGTCCATTGTATATATTAACCACATTCCCTGTATCCAATCATCCAACAGTGAGTATCTATGCTTATTCCATAACTTGGCTACTGTGAATAGTGCTACAGTGAACATGAGTGTGCAGATATTTCTATTGTATGCTTCCTTTGTTTCATTTGGGTATATACCCAGGAGTGGTATGTTGTTGTTGTTGTTTTTAGGTGCCATCAAGTCGGTATCCGACTCATAGTGACCCTCATAGGGTTTTCAATGGCTGACTGTTTCGGGATTGCCTTGGGAGTGGATTGCCAGGTCCTTCTCCCATTTTTGTGGTGCTGGGAATCGAACTCAGGATCTCAGAGTCTGCAGTGCAGCGCTCTACCAACTGAGCTAAATCCCAGCCCCATAGGAGTGTTATAGCTGGATCATATGAGAGTTCTACTTTTAGTTTATTATGGAAACTCCATATTGATTTCCATATTGGCTGAATTCATTTACATGCCCATCAACATCCTCTTTCCCTGAATCCTTGCCAGAACCAAATATTTTTATTAGACCAAACAGTTTTAAAGTTAAGCCTAAATACACAAAATACACTTAAGTTTGAATTAATCATGTTATGGTCTGGGATTTGGCTCAGTTGGGAGAGAACTACTCTGCAGTCTCTGAGGTCCCAAGTTCAATTCCCAGCACAGCAAAAATGGGAGAAGGATGTGGCAATCTACTCCCAAGGCAATCCCAAAACAATCAGCCATTGAAAACCCTATGAGAGTTGCTATGAGTTGGACATGATTCAATGGCACCTAGCAACAACAACAACAATCATGTTATGGTAGTATAGTAAAATATGAAAATAGTAGAAATCTAGCCTGGCACTGTGGAACATAACCTGTAATCCCAGCAAGTTAGGGGGGTGAGGCAGGAGGATTGCAAGTTCAAGGCCATAGGCAGCCTATACAATTGATTGAGGTTTGATCTCAAAATAATTTTATTTTAAAATGGCTGGAGGAGCAACTCAATAGTATTTATCATAAAAGTGATATTTTACAGTGGTAGAAAGCTTGTGAGGCTGGTGTTTAGCTCAGTTGGTAAAATGTCATCCTACTCTCCCTGAGTGCTGGGATTCAATCCCCAGCACTAGAAAAACAGGAAAAAGATGTGGCAACTGACTCCTGAAACATGAAACAATCAGCTATTGAAAATGCTGAAAACTGTATGAGGGTCTCTACTAGTCAGACCTAACAACAGCAACAACAGAGAGCTATGTAGCATTTTCAAGACCCTGGGTTCAAACCACAATACTGCAAAAATAAATAAATCAAAGTGGTATATGCACAATAATTTTTTGAGGCTTTCAATGAAAACAAATTTTAAAAAATAAAATATCAACCAAAAAAGACTGGTTCCAAGAACATTTAAAGAAGGAGTAGCTGCATGAAACTGGTGGAAGAAAATGCCTAAAATCATTTCACGTTTCTAAATAAGGACAACTATGTAAAGCAATGGCTGGGATTTAGCTCAGTTGGTAGAGCGCAGTTCTGTAGTCTCTGAGGTCCCGAATTTGATTCCCAGCCCTGCAAAAATGGGAAAAGGACGTGGCAACCCACTCCCAAGGCAATCTTGAAAACAATCTGCCATTGAAAACCCTATGAGAGTCACTATGAGTCGGCATGACTGTATGGCACCTAACAACAACAACATGTAAAGCAATAAAAGAGAAAATATAAGGAGCTTCAGCAAATTTGTAACACAACGACCAGGTTGTACTGTAGAAGTTAATGGATTCTACAGCTGTATTTTATTTGTCATTTTTTTATTTCTTAACAGAAATATTTAGGTATAATTGGTACACAAAGAACTGCATATATTTCCTATGTACACTTTGATGACTTTGGACATGTGCAAAAATCTGTGATACCATTATCACAATCAATCTAATACCCAATCTGATGGCATCAGGAGTTGGGGTCCTTGGAAAGTACGGTAATTAGAATATGAGGGTAGAACCCTCATGAATGACATTAGCGGCCTTATAAAAGAAGCACCAGTGAGCTCTCTAGATCTTTTTCTACCATGTAAGGGTATCATAAAACTTGGCTTTCCAAAATCCAGAAAAGAGGCCTCACTAGAACTCAACCATGCTGGCACCGTGATATTAGACTCCCAGAACTATGAGATATGAATATTTGTTGTTTAAGTCATGCAGTCTATAATAATCTGTTATAAAAAACTGATCTGAAACAATGTTTTACAGCAGATCTCTAGAAATATTCATATAGCCAAAGTGAAGGCTGTGATTTAGCTCAGTTGGTAGAGTGCTGCGCTGCAGTCTCTGAGGTCCTGAGTTCGATTCCCAGCACCTCAAAAATGGGAGAAAGGCCTGGCAATCCACTCCCAAGACAATCCCAAAACAGTCAGCCATTGAAAACCCTATCAGGGTCGCTATGAGTCGGATACTGACTTGACGGGACCTAACAACACCAACAGCCAAAGTGAAACATAACATCCATTGAAGGACTTCCCATTTCCCCCACTTCCCAGACTCTGACAACCACAATTGTATTCTTTGCTGCTGTGAGTTTATCTTATATCAGTATTTTATTTTATTACCACTGTGGCATCCAATCCCGTCATATCTCGTAAACTAAGCAGTGTGGGGCCTGGTTAGTAGTTGGTTAGAAGAACCCCTGGGAACACCAGGTGTTGTAGGCTTGGGAGAATGACCCAGCAACCCATTCCCAAAAAACAATCAACCATTGAGAACCCTATGAATAGCAGAAAAACATGATTAATAGTGTTTCGTCTGTTGTATATAGGGTCGCCATGAGTCTGACACTGCTTTGACAGCACCTAACAACAACAACAGCAATTCCTTTTATACTTATTGCAGTGTTATTCACAATAGCCATCATGTGGGAACAACCCATGTCAATTGATAGGTGAATCGTTTGAGAAAAATGTTTACAATGGGATATTATGCAGGCTTTAAATTAGAAGTAGAGGTTGGTTATGTAGTTCAGCGGCAAAACATATGCTTACCACATGCAAGGCCACTGGTTGGATACCCATCACCACATTTTTAAAAATACAGTAATATTTTACTTTAAAATAACTATGCATATGTTTATTCACCTTAGTTTTGTTTCCCCTAACCTCCTCTTTTCTCTGAAAGTTTGATATTGTCAGTTTATTTCATCCTTCCACTATTACACTTTGCACTTGAAAAAAAGACAGAGAAAAAGAAATAAAAACAGAAACGAGCTATGTATAATGCAATCCAAATGGTTGAAACCTTGTGACATCTCCCCCATGAAAACACCCAGCTGAGATATTCAATAACCAGTTCCTCTGTGTGTTTTCCAGTATCTGCCATCAACATCTCTAAGAACTCTGTGCTGCAGAGGCTGACTCAGCCAAGATTTCTGCTGAGACATTATGCTACTTTAGGTGGTTATTTCAATTATAACTGTTAATTATGTACACTGAAGATTTGATTGTTTATTATGACTACATTTTGCTTTGGAGATTAAAATTATTTTATTATTTTAATTAGTATTTTATTTATACACATTAGTTGGGCACAGAACAATACATCAGTTGATACATTAATTATGCAACTATCAAACTATTCTTTTCTTTCATTTCAGTACCAGGGGGTTGAACAGAGACTTGAACATATTTTTGCAAGTGCTCTACTCCTAAACTGCACCCTGGCCTCTTTTTACTTTTTGTTTTGAAACAGAGTCTAAGTTATGTAGGCTGTTTCTGCCCTCGAACTGGCAATCCACCTGCTTCTGCCTCCTAAGTGCCTGGGATTACAGGTGTGCACCACTGCACCTATCCCAAATCAATATTCTTAATGCATCCATCTCCTTAAACATTTTACAGAACAAAATAAAGAGAAAAAAGTAATAATTTTAATTAACCTGAAATGACAGTATATACAAACATGGCTTATACAGTAACTTTTTTCTTTTTTGTATTTTCATAAAGCTGCATCCTGTATTTTCTATTTTTTCTCTCCCTCTTTGCCTCCTTTCTTGTCCCCCTCCCCTCCTTCCCCATCAACCATTCCCTCCCAGTGATCCCTACTCCCCCCGCCACATTGAGTCATGGTGTATTTGCCATTCTTATAAATGTATGGTTGTTGTACATTTATCTACATATGTATATATGTATATATCTACAGATTTTTTCCTTTTAAGGTACGTTTTACTCCCACATATGAGTTGTTGTTAGGTGCTGTCGAGTCAGTATCCAACTCATACTAACCCTACATACAACAGGCGAAAGACTATTGTTAGTACTTCTCTGCTATTCATAGGGTTTTCAATGGCTGATTGTTTTTTGGGAGTAGGCTGCCAGGTTCTTCTCCCAAGCCTACAGCACCTGTGTTCCCAGGCAGTCGCCCATCCAAGTACTAACCAGGCTCCCGAGAGCATGCAGTATTTCTCCTTTTTGAGTCTGGATTATTTTACTTAAAATGATACTCTCCAGTTTCATCCATTTTGCTGCAAATGACTAAATCTCATTCTTCTTTACTCCTGAATAATATTCCATTGTGTAAATACGCCACAATTTTTAGATTCAATCCTCTCTTGTTGGACATTTGGGTTGATTCTATGCGCTTGTGATTGTGAAGAGTGCTGCATTCAATGTGGAAGAATAAGATTCCTATAATATGATGACTTATTTTCCTTTGGGTATATTTCTAGAAGTAGCATAGCTGAATCACATTGTAGTTCTATTTTTAGTTTTTGAAGGTATCTCCATTTTGATTTCCATAGTGGCTGAGCTAATTTACAGTCCCACTAGCAATGTAAGAGGGTTCCTTTTTCTCTGCATCCTTGCTGGCACTTGTTATCTGTTTCATTGATCTTTGCCATTCTTACAGGAGTTAGATAGAATCTCAGTGTTGTTTTGACCTAATGGCTAGGGATGTTGCTGTTGTTAGGTTCCATGGAGCTGGGTCTGACTCATAGCAACCTTCACAGGGTTTTTAATGGCTGATTGTTTCAGGATTGCCACTTTTGGGAGTAAATTGCCACAACCTTCTCCCTTTTTTTTTTTTTTTTTTTTTTTTTTTTTTTTTTTTTTTTTTTTTTTTTTTTTTTTTTTTTTTTTTTTTTTTTTTTTTTTTTTTTTTTTTTTTTTTTTTTTTTTTTTTTTTTTTTTTTTTTTTTGGTGCTGTGGATGGAACCCAGGTCCTCAGAGAGTGTGAAACAGCACCTTACCAAGTGAGCCAAACCCCAGCCCGATGGTTAGGGATACTGAGTAACTTTTCTTGTATTCTGTGTCCATTTATTTTTAGAACTGTCTGTTCAGTTCCATTGCCCATTTATTGATTTTTTTACTGTGATATTTAATTTATTGAGATCTTTATATATTCTAAAAATCAATCCTCTGTCAGATCTATAGGATACAAAGCCTTTCTCCCAATCTGTGGTCTCTCTCCTTACTATATCAATTGTTTCCTTTCCTGTACAGAAGGTTTTTAGTTTTATGTAATCCTATTTGTTGATTCTTGGTGTAATTTCTTAAGCAATTGAAGTCTTGTTAAGGATGTACTTGCCTATGTCTATGTGTTGGAGTGCATTTCCTATCTTTTTTTCTAGTAGTTTTAAGGTTTCTGTTTTTATGTTGAGGTCCCTGGTCAACTTTGAGCTGGTTCTCATGCAGATTGAGAGGTATGGGTCTACTTTCCTTCTTCTATATATGGATATACAGTTTTCCCAGCACCATTTGTTGAAAGGTCTATCTTTTCTCCAATGTACACCTTTGGCCCCTTTGTCAAAGATCAGGTGGCTGTAGTTGTGTGGGTAGATATCTGGGTCTTCTCTTCCATTGATCTTCATGCCTGTTTTTGTGCCAGTACCAAGTTGTTTTTGCCACTATGGCTTTGTAGTATATTTTAAAGTCATGCATCATGATGCCTTCTGCACTATTTTTGTTGCTTAAGATTGTTTTGACTATATGTGATCTTTTCTACCACATTCTATTTCAACAAATCACCATGATCTATCAAAGGTCTATTCTGTAAGATAGCTGTGATTCATGTTTGATATTTTAACCTCACTAATTTTTTATTTAAATGAACCTACAGGTAGTCTCAGATATTCTATTATAGTCTTGTCATTTCATAGCAAAAGTGGAAGATATTAGATTAAAATTTTTATGAATTATCTCTCAGCCTATGATTGAAGTAATAGACTCAGATATGAAAAACCGATAGAAATTCTCATGTATTTTACAAAACCTACAGCCTGAGCATCATGAAAAAAAGATGATTAGAAATGATCTTTTAGAATTAAAAATATAATTTCAAGAAATTCTTCCTCTAGCCTCCTTTCTTTTTATTGTCTACTTAAATAAGTTCAAACTCATTTGGATGTGTTGGTTATACATCCCATAGCAAGGTTATCTAAAAAGGAAGTATGCTCTTTTATTCTAGTGAAAAGTTATATATTCATGAATTAAATTTATACTTCAAAAATGGAGATATATAAATTCCATATATTATCATAAAAATAGCTAAAAGTTTGATTTAATTTAATTTTAGAAATTCATTGGTAGCTATTTCTACTTAACACATTATTTTATGATTGTATTATTTGGATTGATCAAGGACCATACTGGAGGTTAGTAAATGTTAGCAATATTATTCTCAATCATTCATCCAATAGAGATTCATTGAGTGCCTACTAAATACCACACATTACTTTAGACAGAAAAGCAAACAAAACAGTACAACAGCAATAAAAACCCTCAAAGAGCCAATATTATGATAATAGTATTTGTATAACCTTTAGATATGGGGTAGAGGATCAAATTTTATCACCTGTGCAGAAGACTCACTCCAGTTTTCAACAGGTGGTATTTGAAAATATCACGTTTTGACAACTTATATTTCCTAGATTTCCCTCCAGCTGCTTTCCTCCCATTAATGTCTTTCAAATATATCTTAAATTCTCTTAATTTCACTTGGCATGACTTCTTTTGTGCTTGTAATCTTTCCATTCATTTTTGGCTTGATATGAGCACTCTTCAGGCAAGCAATGTTTTCTTGTAAGAGTAGAATACACACATATTTGTAACAGTTAATTCCCAAGCTAAATTTATAATTATAATTTACCCATAAGTACCTAGTTTTTATCTGTACTTTTTTATCAATTTCAGTAGGATTCCAAAATTATTGGGATTTGGGTTTGTCTTTGGTTTCGATTTTAATTTTTCCACATACTGCTCAGTGGTAAATCTTATAGCTTGTATTTTTATTCTATTATTTCTATTACTCTTGAAAAGTATCTCATCTTACTCTCAGGTTTTTTTCCAGTTAACTGATGTCTTCAAAAATTTAATAGAAAGAAGATGTAACACATAACGGACTGGTTGGAACAGCTTCTGAAAACTAGGCACTTGAGAACCTACTGAAAGCCACATGTCTTCCTTCATGGTTTTTATACTTGAAACCTGACCATTTTATAGTTTTTGAATTTTTAAGTCTTCAAATAATTTGTCATGGTCTAAACTATCTCAGTTTGCTCTCTTTTCTACTGTAGCTGTAAAATCAAACTTGATTTCTGTGTTCTCCCTTTTCCACTTCTTTACAGTACTCACTGCCTGCAGCCATAGCACTGTGGTGTCAGAGCTTGGAAGCTAAGCATGGTTAGGCCTGGTTAGCACTTGGATGGGAGACTGCCTGGGAAAATCAGATGCTGTAGGCTTGGGAGAAGGACCTGGCAACCCACTCCTAAAAATCAATTTGCCATTGAAAACCCTATGAATAGCAGAGAAGTACTGACAATAGGGTTTCACCTTTTGTATGTAGGGACTCTATGAGTCAGACACAGACTTGAGGGCACCTCACAACAACATGGTACTCACTACACCATTCAAATAAGTTAAGCCAAGTTTTTAATGCTTCAGTATACTTCCACAGTTAGTTGCCACTCTCTCCTACCATATGTAGGGAAAATTCTTAGCTAAAACTAAAGGCATACCTCATCCATTCTTCATCTTTTCTGCAATTTGTACTTGGTCAAAATTTTATAACCTATAGTCCTATCCACATTTTATGTTTCTAAATCCTGAACATGGTTCTCTATCCAGATACAGCATGTGGAGTCAGTCTAAGTCTCTACAGAGTAAACATGTTTTCTCTAGAGAATGTATACAAGATAGAATAATTTTCTGTTTTCCTCCATTTGCCTTTTCTCCTTAACATTCGATCTTATAAAAAAAGTTACTTTATTATTTTTCTCCTCATTAATAAATAGGTTGACATATCTTCTATATGATATAGATGTCATTAATCTATTTTTATATCCTGATGAATTACCTTGGATCCACTCACACTTAAACTCAAACTTTGATCTCCAACATCTACTATTTAACAAGTTTAATTAAATGGCAATCTTTTAGTAGAAGAGAGTTCATAGGAAAAGTGTGTAACACCCACAAAGTCAAATGTCTGCATATCAAAATACAATTATGAACTGAATATAGACATGATAATGTGCATCATTTTCATGTTCTGACTGCCAGGTCCTTAGTAAATATGACAACCAGGCTCTTACATAGTATACTTTGCTCATAATAAATGTGTTTGCTCTAACAACAGGAACTTCTAAAGATCTCTCAAATCCTGGAGTCCAAGATATGATCTCATTTAGGAAAAAAGATACTATACATAAAATATATTGTGATTGTTTTTAGCTGCCATCAAGTCTGATCCGACTCATGGCAACTCTATGTACAACAGACTGAAACATTACCCAAAACTGTGCCATCCACATGACATTTTTTATGTTTGAATCATTGTTGTAATCACTATGTTTCTTCTCATTTTGAGTCATGCCACATCAGGAAAAGGAAGTCCCAAGGACTTCACTCCACTTCCTCCATTAAGGTTGATTCTACTTTGAAGAAGTGATCTTCCCCAGTTGTTTCTTGAATGCCTTCCACCCTGGAGGTTGGGGGTGGGGCTCATTTCCTGGCACTGTATCTGACAGTACTTCTCTGCTATTCATAGGCTTTTCAATGGCTAATTGTTTTGAGAGTGGGCTGCAGCATCCTTCTCCATAGTCTGTCTTAGTTTAGAAGTGCAAATGAAAGCTGTCCACCATTGGTCACCCTGCTGGTATCTGAAATACCAGTGGCATAGCATATATAGTATATTTTATATTTGTTGTTGCTGTTAGGTGCCGTCAAGTCAGTATCCAACTCATAGTGACCTTCATAGGGTTTTTAATGGCTGACTGTTTCAGGACTGGCTTGGGAGTGGATTGCCAGGCCCTTCTCCCATTTTGCAGTGCTGGGAATTGAACTCTGGACCTCAGAGACTGCAGCACAGCACTCTACCAACTGAGCTAAATCCCAATCCATATTTTATATATAATATTATATATTATACACTCTGTTCATTGTGACTACTACTTTTCATAGTATAAAACCCATCTATTCAGAGATAGTACAAGTCAAGTCTTAATTATAACATTGACCCACAGGTCATTATGTAGAGCTTCAAGTCCCATGAAAGTAAAAATGCTTATTGAGGATTTTTAAATGACGTTTCAATCCATTATGTCCATAGATATCTATGTGTTTGGATTTTTTAATAGACCAATAAATGGAAGAAAATAAAAGTTATTAAGCATCATTTCTCTCAAATAACTGATTACATCCTCTTTTACATTTTTCCTTGACATTATCTTCTATATTATCTTCTATTTGTATTTTCTCTGGCCTTGATAATATATATATATATATATATATATATATATATATATATATATATACACACACACACACACACATATACATACACACATATATACACACACATACATACATACACACATACATATATAATGTATGTATGTTAAGTATGTATGAATATATATGTATATAAGTACGCATATATATACACACACCTATATGCATATATATTCATACATACATACAGGTGTGTGTGTGTATACGACTACGTATGTATTTATTTCAATTTCATTTTAATTTGTGGAAAATAATGTCACTTCAAATATTGGTGGAACAATAAGTCACCTCAAATATTTGTGGAATATAGGGAGAATATGTGTTGAATTAAACAAAAATCTTTTCTTCCTAGGATGTTAACCATCATTAAACAATAAGAATATCCATACAATCCATGATTTCTGCACAGCTCTGATATGTGCCAGTTAGTAATTTAACCTCAAAGATTAAGTTTCAGCATTTATAATTTTGTGACATAAACCTCATTGTGGACAATAAATAGCATAACTAATACCAAGAATTAACTCATTATATTTTACACAGTAGACATTAATCATCATGTGTCTCATTTTTTCCCAGTAGATTTCACTTGTAATCTTTTTAGTTTTCCTTCTCTAAGAGCCATATGTACTATTTCCTGGGTACAGGAACATCCTAAAATCCAGTCCTTGAATCTCTGAACCTCTCTCCTCATTTGTGTCACACATTTTCTGGCCTTTTCCCAAAATTCTGTAAACAACTTCTAACCACTCACATTGTTCATTCTTCCATCCTGCTACTTCCACTATTGAATGTAGTGACCCAGAAAATAATTTGGAATTGCTTAAGTTTTAACCAGAATTTGTCTCTTTCCCAAGCATAAAATTATGTTGGCACTAAAATCAATTAAAACAGGACCACGCCACTATTGATGAAATGCCTAAAGGCATTTCATTACCCTAAACATTTCACTTATTTGACAAGATGGTATTTTGCCTAATATAGTTAGAGAAAATAAGTTGAGCTGACTTGCACAAATTGTTCTTTATTTACTCCATGTGTTGAGGACCAAATTATGATGGCATAAAGGATAATTGATTTTTTTTTAAAAAAATGACTATTGCAAATGGCTTTGTGTTAATTGGGAAACTTCATGTTTTAAAATGCATCACAAATGCAGAAAATGTAAAATATGTCCATCATCCTAAAATAATAAATGCACACATACTACTCACTTTAGGAATTAAAGCATAATCAATACCTTGAGTTTCTCTCTATACCTTTTTCCAATCAAATTGCCAATCTTGCCTGAAGAATCAACAACTCACTAGTCCAAATTTTCTGGTATTCATTGCATTTGTTTTCTTAAGAATTGTGTACTACATTCATGTGTCCCTAAAATAGTTAACTATTAAGTTTTTTTATATTTTATCATTATATACATGGATCCATCTTGTATATTATTTTATCATTTATTTTTGTAACACTTTTTCAATAGTATGTTTAAAATTGACCTACGGTTGTATATCCCATTGTGTGACTACATAAATTCACAATTCCATGCATCTTTTTCCTATTTTTGGTTATTTGGCTTTTTCTGGTTGCCATACTGGTTGACTAATCCTTATCTGAAATCCTTATGATTAGAAGTGTTTCAGATTTGGGTTTTTGTTTTTTCTGTTTTTCTTTTTTAAATTTTACTTTCATATTTTGGGATATTTGCATACAAATAATGAAATATCTTGGGAATACCCATGTTTAAGATAAAATTATTTGTTTCATATATGTCTTTTGTACATACTGTGAAGGCATTTTACACCTTATTTAATGTGCTTGTGTTTTGACTTTGACCAGTTACATCACTTTCTGCTTATGGCATTGGGTCAGTGCCCAAAATCAAAAAAATTTTGGGACATTTCAGATTTCAAATTTTCAGGTTAGGGATGCTCAATCTGTATGTAAGAATTGTGTATGTGTATACATAAAGATACATTTAGTTTTTCAGTAATATAGTAATACATATGAGGCAAATATTTTATCTTAGATTATGATCTGTTTTGGAACTTTATGATATTCTTAGGAAAGTAAAAGTTCTTCATTTTAAAGCAATATAATTTTTGTTCTTTTTGTTGTTCTTATTATTTTTGTATCTTATAGAAAAGAGTCCATACTTAAAACAAAAATCTGATGTTAAAATTATTCTCCTATTCATAAAGTATTGCCTCATATAATTTAGTTCTTAAATATATTTGGACATATTTCTTGTATTATATGAAAGGGGAATCAATTATTTTTCCACAGATTTAACATACTTTCTAGGCACCATGCTCTTCATTATGTCTTAAATTTGAATCTTAAAAATGTTTTATTATCTGATTAAGTTAACACATTTTATTTCATTTCTTTAATGCCAAGTTAGTTGGCCTTTTAAAAACTCTTGTTCTAAGTCATTTTCAAAGTTATCTTTAGCACACTAAAATAAAATACTGGGATGTTATTAGAATTAGAATGAATATCAATTTGTGAAAAATAGAAATGTTTGTAATAATGAATCTGATAATGTCTTTATGTTACCCTTCCTTGTAAAGATAATATGTATTCAATTCTATTTCACAAGATATTCTCAGTACTTCAAAGATATTAATTCACAACCTTCTTACCTTATTATTACCATTAAGAAGGCAGTGGTTACTTTAGTTTTCCTTCTGATGAAAATAAGCCATCCCTGACAGCTTTGACTGATTTTTCTTTATTGTTTTCTGTTTTGTTCCATGTGTCTAGGTGTGGATTTTTGCTTACATTCTCTACTTTGGAATTTTTAAGATTTCATACCTTCTAGTTGGGGATTTTCGTTTCCATTAATTCTGAAACTTTCTAGGCTATTTCCCTTTTAACATATTCCTTGTCTCTCTAGATTTTTTGTGTAGGTGACCAATTTCACTTAGATGAATCCACAGATCTTTGAACTTTTTCTTTTAAGCTGCATGTTTTTCCTGACCTGTCCTTCCTAGTATTTTATTGTTTATCTTTCTGTGCTGCATTCTGGATATGTCATTTCTGGTTTACTTTTTATGGCATTAACTTTTTCTTCATTGCTTCTAATTTTTGGGTTGGTCTGAGCTTTGTACCTCAATTTTTGTAGAAATTCTATAATTCAAAGTTCTATTTAGTCACTTTGATAGAGTTTTATCCTTTATCATAACTTACTTATTTCTTTCAACATGTTTAGCACATGTGTTTAATACTCTGTGATGATAATTCTGGTATTTGTAACTTAAGAAGAGCTCATGCTGTGGTTTCTGGTTTTGTTGACTTTCACAGAGGCTTATTTCTGTCCCCAGGTGGTGTCCTTCCTGTGAGGTGTTTTTTTTTTTTTTTTAAGAAACCACATTACCTGGAATTTTATTGTGTTATTATCTTGAGGCTTGTGTTGAATGTGCTTTTTTCTCCGCTCCAGAGAAGATTTGTGTATGCTTCTACCAGGCACTTGAAAATCAATTTAAAATAAATTTTCTGGTTTTGGATTTCAGGAACAATTAATGTTATTTCTAGTCCCTAAACCAGGAAGGATGGTGGTAAATTCTCAGGAGAGTTTTGTTTTGTTTATTTTTTTTTTCTTAAGGTCCTAGAGGCAAAGATTCCTTAATATTTCTTAATCAAATGACAGGCTTGTCTTTCTCATTTCAACCACACAGCGTGTCACTTTGTATGAGATCAGGTTTTATTCTGAATCTTGAATCCATCTTTTTACTACACATGCTCAAAATTTATTGCCTAAAAATGGTCCTTAAAACTGAAAATCTTAGGCAATAGGAGTCAATTGGCAGCAGGACCAGAGGTAAACAACTTTCCATCAAATGCTCATTGGCTTTTTTTCTAGATTTCATCTTCCAGTGTAGAGGTTCTCAAGATTACTTTAATATCTTATTATTTTAGGTGGCTTTGTAGCAAGAGGGCTTGGGAGTATAACAGTGATTTTTTGTGCTGTAAGTAAAATCATTTACCTAGCAAATTGAAAGATATAATAATCCTTTGAGAGACAGGAAGTCAAATAAAATTTTAGGTGGTTCAACTCTTAAAACTGAAGTCATACCACAGTAGGTACACAGGATGTCTTTTTCCATACAATCTTTCTAAGATTCAGTCCAAATTTAGGTACTAAATCTTAGGCAATGATATTGGAAAGTGGAGATCACTGGGTTCTACTATGTCTTTTTTCTGTAACACATTACTGATGATTACATCTAGCATCATGACATATGTTGTTGTTGTTGTTAGGTGCTGTCGAGTCGGTATCTGACTCATAGTGACCCTCTGTACAACAGGGGAAACACTATTGTCAGTGCTTCTCTGCTGTTCATAGGGTTTTCAATGGCAGATTGAGTTTTGGGAGGGGGTTGCCAGGTCCTTCTCCCAGCCTACAGCTTCTGGTGTTCCCAGGCAGTCTCCCATCCAGGTACTAACCAGGCCCGACCCTGCTTAGCTTCCGAGATCTGGTGGGATAGGATGCCACAGGGCTACAGCTGCAGGCTCATGACACATAGTTAGGTCTAACTATCTCAATAGTTTAGTCCTTGAGCAAATAAAATTAAGCAGTAGTGACAATCAGACTCTTAGAGTCATATTCATTTGAAGTGAATTTATAAAGAAGGAAGCAAATCAAATAATTAGACCCTAGAGCTCATTTTTTTTCTGTATTTGGGGTTTGAACCGAGGGCCTCACACATAAATTGCAAGTGTTCTACCACTGGCCTGTACTCCCAGCCCATTTATTAATCCCGAGTCGCTGGGATTATAGGTATGAGCCACTACACCGAGCCTACAGCTCACGTATTTAGCACTGCACTATAGTTCTCCAAAATTGCCACTTTAGATATGGAATTTGATTCCTATTTAGTGCATTCATAGGAATATGAGGATCTGTTTTTTAAAAGCAGATTCATAATTTAACTGGTACACTAGTTAGTAAAGCAAACTCAAAAAGTAGCTCTAAAATGTATTAATTTTTGATATTAGCATCTGGCAATAAAGACAAACTTATCTCTAACATGTACTCAAAAGGTGTATTATAATATAAAATATATTTACTTACATATACTTAAATATATTTCATATACTTTCCTTTTGAGAAAGCAATATGACAATTTTACCTTTTAGAAAAACCTTAATACAATGAACAAGAAAAATTCAAGGCAATACCTACAAGATAAGGACCTAAATGTCCCAGTAATTTTGGATATTTTGTTTTTAGCCACCCTTTGCTTGTACTTAAACATTTAAAACTTGTTTTAATTAGAGACTTGTAGGAACACTGTACAGTCCAGGGCCTCCAAGAAGACAGACAAGAATAGTTAGTGACTGTGCTGTTTAAGTACAACACTGAAGGAGATATATTTACATTACCCTGATGTCTGTCTTCAAAGTACTAGAAACCAGTCAGAGCTTAGAGGAAGGTGGATTCTGGAATAAAACATAATTATCTGTTAAAAGTTTTCCTATCTCAAGTGAAATTTATTGTCTTAAGAAGTAATGAGCTTCTCTTCCCGAAAAGTATCCACAAAGACCCTGGTTGTACCTCTGAGATGCTGTGCCAGACCACCAGGACCATGGCCCAGGGCTGTCTCAGAATCCTACCAAGCTTGTCCCCTTCCTGGTCATAGTTCCTATCAGCTGATGTTTACAGGTTTGAATGCTTAGTTTTCACTTACAGAATTGCTGCCCTAAAAATGAATTTGTTCCAACAAGCATTTTGAGCCAAAATATAGCTTTACCATTCAGACATGGCCTCTGGGATTCATTGGATGAAGTAGGAGATGACAGTTGCAATTGGTTTGTAGAAATTTTCAAGTCTTAAGAGAAAGATCTCCTAGGAAAAGTGGCACATCTGCTGCTGCTTTTAAAGTGACAGAGCAATAGATCTTGGACTGCCTCAGGTGCTGCCCAAAGAATCAATAAAATCACTTTAAAGAGCCACTGATGTCTCATGAAAGGCATCCAAAAACATTCTATTTAGAATATTTGTCTTATTTCCTTCTGAACAGTGAAACTCCCCTACGGCTGACAAATTGATAAAAGCTTGATTTGTCAGTTTTAAAGAGCATCTATTATAATAGAGGACATAGAGAAGTAATTTAGAAATTCTCCTTTTGGAAAGAAATTTTCCACTATGTTTAAATAGAAAGTGTCTCCGTCAGGAAAACTTTTATTTAATGTAAATAATTTGAGTTATCTGACAATACTTAGTAATATCTTCTAAAATGTTAGTATATGAAATGCTTTATTCATTAGTTTTAGTTTGGTTATCATTTCACTCAAAGGTCTAAAATTCATAACTTGTTTCTTTATAAGACATTAGAGGATATAATAACTAACCATATATTAGATGAATATCATCCAATTCATGGATATGTATACACCGAGATTCGAAATTTATAAAGATTATTTCGTCACTGGGAGACAGGAAAAATAATATCTTCTTTATAAAGTTATTTTACTTTCAAATTATTAAAATGCTATTAAATATGAAGTATTGCCAAATCATATGTTATTAACATAATTTTCTTATTCACTAAAGTAGTACACTACTTACAACTTTTAGAATTTACACATATTTTGTTCATATACTTTGAATTTAACCATTATATATCAAGTCATAATGGTTAAATATAATTTCCTATAAACTATATTAATCTAAATGTTCACATTCTGTGCTGTTGGTATAAGTTAGAAATTATTTTAAACATTAATCTGAGCTGTGTCTAGAAAATTTGAAATTGCTTTCTCAGGATGTTTACGGTGATGATGATGATGATGATGTTGTTGTTGTTGTTGTTAGGTACTATCTAGTTGGATCTGACTCATAGTGACCCAAGTACAACAGAACAAAACACTCCCTGATTCTGTGTCAGGCAGACAATCTTATTTACGTTTAAAAGCCCATTGTTGCAGATACAGTGTCAATACATCTATTTGTGGGTTTTCCTTTTTTTTTTTTTTTTATTGACCTATTACTCTCCCAAACATCATGTCCTTCTCCAGGAATTGGTCCTCCTTGACTACATGTCGAAAATACATAAGACACAGTCTGGCCATATTTGCTTCCAAGAAGCACTCTGGTTGCACTTTTCGTAGGATAGATCTATTGGTTCTTTTAGCAGTCCATGATAGACTCAATATTTGTCTCCAGCACCACAATTCAAAAGTCTCAATTTTTCTGCTGTCTCCCTTATTCAATGTCCAGTTATCATAACCATATGATGTGACTGAAAATACCATGGCATGAGTCAGGTACACCTTCATCTTCAATATGATATCTTTATTTTTCAATACTTTAAAGAGGTCTTTTGCCACAGCTTTTCCTAATGCAATGTCTTTTAATTTTTTGACTGCTGCTTTCATGGGTGTTGATTGTAGAACCAAGTAAAGCAAAATCTTAGACAGCTTTGATCTTTTCTCCTTTTATCATGAAGTTGCTTACTGACCCAGTGGTAAGGATTATTGTTTTGTTGATAGTGAGTTGCAGTTGATAATGAAGGCTGTGTTCTTTGATCTTTATCAGTAAATGTTTCAAATCCTCTTCACTTTCAGCAAGCACTGTTGTGTCCTCTACATAAAGCAGGCTGTTAATGTGTCTTCATGCAATCATGCAATCATGATGCCATATTGTTCTTGTACATTTGTTCTAATTTTCTTCAGTTTCAATTTGAAGCAGCATATATATGAACAGTTTATGGTTTGGTCCACAATCAGCACCTGGTCTCATTTTGACATATGATATTGAACTTTTCCATCATCACTTTCCACAAATGTAGTCAATTTTCTTCCTGTATGCACCACTGATGAATTCCATGTGTATAGTCACATGTTTACATTAGTGAAAAAATATATTTATAATGAAATGGTCATTGATCAACAAAATTCTATCCTGTGATCTCCTTCATCATTTCATTCACCAAGTTCATATTTTCTGACTATTAGCCATCTTCTTTGTTTGCAATTTTTGTGTCCACTCACTGGTAATTATCAGTACATTCTGATTGCATGTTTGATCTATTTCAGATTGCGGAAGGTGGTAAAAATCTTCTCTTTCTTTATTTGTGGCCTTAGTAGTGGGTGCATACATTTGAATAATAGTCATATTAACTGGTCTTTCATGTAGGCATATGGATACTATTCTAACCCTGACAACATTATACTTCAGGACAGATCTTGAGATCTTTGTTGATGATGAACACAATTCCATTTCTCTTTATTTTGTCATTTCTAGCATATTAGACTATATGATTACCTGATTGAAAATGGCCCAAGCCAGTCCATTTTAGTTCACTGATGCCTAGAATGTCAATGTTTATGTGCTCCATTTCCCTTTTGACAATTTCTAATTTTCTTAGATTTATACTATGTGCATTCCATGTTCCAATTATTAATGGATGTTTATAGTAGTTCCTCCTCTTTTTGAGTTGTGCCACATCACCATGAGTGACCCTGCTGGTATCTACAATAGTGGGAGCATAGGTTTCAGCATCACAGCAACACACAAGCCCCCACAATATCCAAACTGATAGTCATATGAGGAGTTATGATATTGGTATTAAATTAATAATCTTTTATTGAAAATGTGAGTTTCTAAGTAATGAAAAATTAATGTGGAGATAATAGAGAATTAACTAAGCACAGAGATATAATATGGCCCACTTAGAACTTGGTGAAGGGTGATGAGGCTGTAAAGATTTAAAATTTATATATTAATCCTTACACAAGCATGCACAGGTTTTATCATATACAATATAGTGTAGAGATTTAAAAGAATATAGGGTACACAGGTATGCGTCTGATGTTTGTAATTATGTCCAACTGAAAACATATATACATACATACACACAAGGGTGTGTACAAGCTATGTGAATCCCTTTTATGTAAAGCTCTAATTTTCTAATTTTCTTATCTTCCCTAGCTGGTATGTCATCTAAAAGTTTGCCCACATCTTTTCTTGTAAATGAAATTTTTAATGTGTGTGTTTGATATAACAGAGAAAATATTAAAGTTTTCAGTTTTACAAAATATTTCTAAATTCTTATAAATATTTATAGCAAAGAGAAAATAATCTGGCCTGTCTTCTTTCAATTTGGTTTTCTGCTTGTTCTGATTATGTTTAGGGAGTCAGCTTTCTTTTAGAACTCTGTGTATATATATATATACATACATATATATGTGTGTGTGTGTATATATATATATATATATATATATATATATATATATAATTGAAAGTTGTTTATTTCCATGGGTTTAGTAATACAGACTACAAGAAAAATTACAGGATACCATTACAGACCTATCATTGTTGTTGTTAGGTGCTGTCAAGTTGATGTCTACCTACAACAGACGAAACCCTATTTTTTTATTTATTTATTTATTTATTTATTTATTTATTTATTTGCTATTTTTGTGCTTCTCTGCTATTCATAGGGTTTTCAGTAGCTGATTGTTTTTTGGAAGTGTGTTGCTGGGTCCTTCTCCTGAGGCTACAGCACCTGATGTTCCCAGGTGTTCTCTCATCCAAATACTAACCAGGTCCAACCCTACTTAATTTCCTAGATCTGGTAGGATTGGACAACACAGAGCTACAGCTGCAGGCATAGACTTATTTAAATGCTCAAAACCCAGACAGTGATAACATCAAATCCTAGCAAAGAGGTGGATTAACAGGAACTCTCGTTCATTGCTGATGGGAATGTAAAATGGTACAGCCACTTCAGAAGATGATTTAATAGTTTCTCATAAAATTAAACATATTACCGTTGTTGTTGTTATTGTCAGGTGCGGTCAGTCATGTCAGACTCATAGCGACCCTTACAGGGTTTTCAATGGCTGGTTGTTTTGAGATTGTCTGGGAAGTGGATTGCCATGTTCTTTTCCCATTTTTGTGGTGCTGGGAATCAAACCGGGGACCTCAGAGACTGCAGAGTGGCACTCTACCAACTGAGCTAAATCCCAGCCCATTCTTACCATAGTGTTCAGCAATCTCACTTCTTGGTATTTATCCAATTGAGTTTAAATGTAAGTCTCTACAAATATCTGTACATGGATGTTTACAGCAGTTTTATTTATAATTTTCAAAATTTGGGAGCATTCAAGATGTGTTTAAGTTGGTAACTTGATAAACTGTGGTATATCTAGACAATGGAATCTTATTCAGTGCTAAAAGTAAATAAACTGTCAAAACATAAAGAGATGTGGAAGAATCTTAAATCTCTATTACTAAATGAAAAAGGCCAATTTAAAGAAGCTACATAATATATAATTTAAATGACATGACATTCTGGAAAAGGCAAAACCTTGAAGAGAGTGAAATGATCACTGATTGCCAGGACTCAGAAGAAAGATGGACTTAATTGGCAACATAGGAGACTTTTAAGGAAGTGAAATCATTCTGCATAATACTATAATGGTAGGCACAGGTGATTATACATTTATCATTATCCCTTTTCAAGGGATGGATAGTATTCAATTATGCATACACATATATACCACATTTCTTTCTTTCTTTCTTTCTTTTTTTTTTTTTTTTTTTTTTTTTTTTTTTTTTTTTTTTTTTTTTTTTTTTGCGGTACTAGGGGTTGAACCCAGGGCCTTGCGCTTGCATGCTATGCAAGTGCTGTACCACTGAGCTGCACCCCCAGCCCCCCTTTTTTTTTTTTTTTTACTTTTTGAGACAGGGTCTCGCTAAATTATGCAGACTTCCTCTGGTCTCGAACTTGCGATCCTCCTGCCTCCGCTTCCCAAACCACTGGGATTACAGGCATGCACCACCACGCCTGGCCCATTTTTTAAATTAATTATTTTTATTTGTCCTAACTGATATATGAAAATGAAAATTGTATACATTAATGGAGTATCATGTTATCTATACATTCTACCACATTTTCTTTATCCATTCATTAGCTGATAGATACTTATGCTGATTCCATATCTTGGCTGTTGTGAACACTGCTGCAACAAACATGGAAGCAGATATGTCTTTGTTGTATTGATTTCTTTCATTTAGATATTTAACCAGTTGTGGTATTGCTGGATCATAAGGTAGCTATTTTTTTTTGAAGTATCCATACATTTTCCACAATGACTGCACTAACCTATATTCTCAATAGTGGGCAATGTTTCCCTTTTCTCTATATCCTCACCAACAATTTTTATCTCTCATCTTTTTTATAATGCCCATTCTAACAGATGAGAGGTGATATATCACTATGGTTTTATCTGCATTCCTATAAAGATTAGTTATTCTGTGCATTTTTAATCTACTTTTTGGCCATTAATATGCCTCCTTTTGAAAAATGTCCATTCAGATCCTTTGCCCATTTTTAATTGAGTTATTTTCTTAATATTGACTTCCATGAATTCCTTACTTATATTAGCCTTGTCTCAGATGCATCATTTGCAAATATTTTGTCCCCTTTTCTAGGTTGTCTCTTCATTCTGTTGATTGTGTTTTTCATTGTGCAGAAGCTTTCTATTTTTATGCAATCCCATTTGCCTACTTTTGTTTTTGTTTCCTGTGTTTCTGGGGTCGTATTTTAAAATATCATTGTCCAAACCAATGTCATGTCTCCTGCATTTTCTTCTAGTAGTTTTATAGTTTCAGGTCTTATATTTAAGTCTTTCATTCATTTTGAGGATTTTTTTAGTATTTAGTGTGAGATAAATGTCTAACTCAAAAAAGGGATTCTGATGTAATATTCTCCTTACTAAGGATTCACACATGTATGGACTGATATGAACAGAGAAAGAATGAAAAAGAGGAATAGAGGAAGGAAAAAGTAAAAGGAAGAAAGGGAAGGAGGCAAAGAAAGAGATAAATTAGAAAATCAATAAAACATATTTCATTCTACTTGTGCAGTTGTTGTTGTTATTGTTAGGTGCTGTTGAGTCGGTATCCAACTCATAGCAACCCTCATAGGGTTTTCAATGGCTGACTGTTTCGGGATTGCCTTGGGAGTGGATTGCCAGGCCCTTCTCCCAATTTGTGGTGCTGGGAATTGAACTCTGGACCTCAGAGACTTCAGCGCAGCACTCTACCAACTGAGCTAAATCCCAGCCCCCACTTGTGTAGTAAATATACTTTAATCATTATAACCCACATTGCACTTCTCTTTCCTGTAGTACATGATTATAATTTTGAGCACCAGCTATTGCACTGTGGATGTCTAGAAGTATTGGTTAATGCAATAGACAAAATCATAATCAAGCCAGATTTTACTCTGCTAAAATTACCCCACTTTTTTTTTGGGGGGGGGCAGTACTTGGAGGTTTAACCCAGGGCCTCACAAACACTTTTAAAGCACTCTACCTCTGAGCAGCACTCCAGTCCATTTTTCATTTTTTATCTTGAGACAGGGTCTTGCTAAATCACCCTGGCTACCTCTGGTCTTTAACTTGTGATTCTCCTGCTTCCTCCTCCAGAGTTGCTAGGATTACAGGTGTGTGCCACCATGCCCAGCTCTTTGAACTTAGTCTATTTTTCAAAATCACTGGCTGACATTGTAAAACATACATTATTGACGATATATTAGGCCACCAAATAGAATATTCTAATATTTACCTTGAAAGGAATCAGATTCATTAAGTACAAGGAGAGTTTTCCATTGAGTTGTAAAACCTCACAACTCAAAAGAAGAAACAAATTTCTGAAAGATTAGACAGTCAAAATTACAAATTGCTGGTATTATATTGACTTACTGCCTCTATAAAAGGCATAATCAGATGAAATTGAGCATTAGAAAATGTAGTAGAATTAGAATTCCATGCACTTAGTTGTTGCTGATAAAGGGACTTTTTCAAAGTGTAGTAGTGGGGTCATTTCTCCATAACAGTACTTGATTTTTTATAACTTCAAGGATATTTTTAATATTTGGCAAGCATGTCTCCATTGGGATATAGCTAATTTTAGAATATATCTAGTAGGGAAGTAGATACTTTATGACTAACTTAGCCAATATGAAACATTCAATATGTCTATACAACTGTAGCAAAATAATTGTAATAAAATGGAATCTTAAACGAAAGAAACAGAATATGCTGTCATTTTATATACCAATATAAGACTATTATTTTACTGAAAAAAAATCCTTTATTAAATAATTTAAACCAAAAATGGGTAGAAAATAAAATATAGTAAAAATTTAGGCAAAGAAATTATCCTTTCTCTGCTTTTGTTTTCTGAGAATCATTGAACTAAACCTTCTAATACAATTTATGCCCTAAAGTACAATTAGCAAACGAATAATTGGCTATCATGCCTTTCTTTAATCTGACTTGACTTCATTCAGTACCTTGGAGGAATAAGAATTTCAAATCCTAATTATACACTAAGAATAGAACAAGTTATTCATACAAATGACATTTCTAAAAATATAAAATAGCAACTAGAAATCAATTTCAATACCAGTGGTTTTTAAAATTTTGTGTTGACTATGAATATCAAATGGCAGAAATACTGTGCCTGCATCTGGCAACTGCTTGTCTCTTTCTTCCATTCCTTAGTTTGCACAAAAGTGCATGATTTTCTCTGCTCCTCTTACCACTACTGATTTACCATGAGATATCAACTTGATTCAAGCTTGCCAAATCAGAGCTCTTTGTTTTTAATTTTAGAAACTGGAAATGCACACTAGTATGTTCTTCCTGTTTAGTGTTAGGGATTTAAAGAATTGAAATGAAGAGGCTGTTGGCTACTATATTCAACAGTAGATAGAAAAATACACTTTGCAGAAAGAAAATATAGACAATATACAGATAGGTTTGCTGGGTTCCGGGGGCAAGGATAGGAAGAAAGATGATTAGAAACCAAATTTATACTGGAATCCAACTGAATATTGGCTTTCACATGATTTGACCCCCCCCCCCCATACTTTCCCCATTTTCCCAGTGTAGGTGAACCTGAACTTCTGGAACTTTTAACCAAGATTGCTAATTAATAGTTATCATTATTTTGTAGTTTTGGATTTTCCTCATAATTTTAATCACTTTGTATTTTATGTGATTTTAGGTGTGATTATAGTGCAATTAGTTAGCTAACATATGAATGTTTCTTTACTTCTGTATCAAATGGCAGAAATACTGTGCCTGCATCTGGCAACTGCTTGTCTCTTTACTCCATTCCCTAGTTTGCACAAAAGTGCATGATTTTCTCTGCTCCTCTTACCACTAGTGATGTATAATGGGATATCAACTTGATACAAGCTTGCCAAATCAGAGTTCTTTGTTTCTAAATGATCACTTGGAAGATTAAGCTTACTCATGTGATAGTCATGAGTGCTATTTGATATTATTTCCAGTTCTTTAACTTTTGATCACAAAGTAGCATTCTGCTTCCTGGTAACCTTCAGACTGGGTGATATTATTTGAATACCTATGATCAATGATTTAAGAGGAATAATGTTCTTTATCATTATTATTGATACCATTGACTTCCACCAGAGATTTTTTTTCTTCCTAGCATGGCCAACATTACAATTAGTAATTATAGATGATATTCTGAAGATTTTTGATGAGATAACCTGCTCACAAATAATGAACATGTAGTATGAGTGAGAAATTAACCTTGATTATATATATATATATATATATATATATATGGAGAGAGAGAGAGAGAGAGAGAGAGATTGTTTGCCTGACACATAAACTAATTAATTTAATTTAATTTGAAAAGGTGTTACTATCCATATAGATTCAATTTCTACTTTCTACATAAACTGCCCAGGACTAAGTCCTTCTCCTTGGAAAGTAATTTTACATTTACCTTACTAGAAAACTCTTGGCACTAAATATATTTTCATCAGAGGATAAACTTCAAACATTTGCAATTGCCTTTCCAATTTCTCTAAAAGTTGCATGGAGAACTCTTCTCAACATTAATACTATCTATTTTTTAAAAGTTGAAGAGGTCCTCAAAATTTTACTCAAACTTTTCATTTGGCTGTAGCAGGAAATACTAAAGTCCTACATAAATTTTAGGGGAAATTTGGATTATACATCTATATTTTAGATACTCCTGGCAATCTCTGAAAAATGCATGCCCTGGATAACTATCTTGAATTCTCCTAATTCAGCATTTGTAGGGGAAAATGGATAAGTTTGAATCCTCCCAATACCTAAGCAAAAATACTGACTGCTGATAGATCTAGTTATTAAAAAGAACTACTACACATTTACGGATACACACATACACACACACACACATATGTGTGTGTATATGTATTTCCACAAACACATTCTAACTCCTGCTTCCATCCATTGTTGAGTAATAAAAAAAATTAGTCACTATTGAAATCTAAAGATTCAATGAACCTGAGGTAAGTACAATAGCACACATTCAGGGTATCATTTATATAGAAGTTCTTCAGGGAACATTTTTAAAGTGGAAGATATTAAATAGATTTATTGCCTCTGGCTTTAACCCAGAGGGAGACTAACAGCTACACATTGTGTCCAGATGCTTTCTACAGAGCACCTATGTTGCTCAGATACCATTGCTCAATCACCTCAAAATCGATGATCTGATTTCCCTGTTGTTGCCCCTCACCTGAGTGCTTCTTTCTGACAGAGACAGTAAAGGGAAGAAGACCACTGCGTATAAAACAGTTACTCTAGAAAGCTTTCCCTGCATCACCCTGACAGGATGGTAATAGCTGCACACTGTCCAAAAGAATAATGTGTGGCAAATTCATCACAAATTGCCATGCTCCCAGAATAACTGGGAGTAATGATGTGAGTGACACATGACTTCTAAACACTTGGGCTTTTCTATAGTGCCCTTTTCTCTAACCGCTTTTTCATAACTTACTTGTTATTGTTACTTGTGCTATATGAAAACATCCTCATCCAATATCTCCATAAATCCTTAAATGAAGTGGAGGGGGATGTGACAGAGGAGCTTCTGACTTCACGAGCTACTTGGCCTACAGACATGCATTGCAGTTAGGCATTTCTGTCCTGCAGAAGTTTGTTTCTCCTTGTCATATCTATTTTTCAAATGATATGAAATTTACATTTTAGTAAGATGAACTCCAATGATTAAAGAAGGCAAATTTTCCTATTTGGAGAAATAATTGCTCATTTTAATTCTAGATGTCATCCAAAGGAGTACTGTCTCAGGGAAGGGGAAGATGGGCTCAGCATGTCACCCGTGGCCACTGAGAAGATACAGTGAGATCCACAAGCATCTGCAAATTCTGGGAGACTAACTCTTCCCTGGTCACTTTCATCTATGGACTCTTATCTCTAGTGAATTCTTTTATTCAACCAAAGTTTTTATAGATGTTTCTCTTTTTCTTAGACACTGAAGGCAGTGCTTTGTCATGATATTTTACTGACAAGTGGGGAACACTATCTGCATAGTGTTGGGTAGACCCTCAGAAAGCATTTCCAAGGAGCAGAAATGAGTTGGAATCTAAATACAAGACTGCCAGTTGTCTTTGTCATATGTTAGGAAAGACTCAGCATCCCTGACTGCTGCTGATGGGCTGCATTATCTGCATTGTAGCCTTATGAGCCAGGGGCTGGCTGGAGGTAGTTTCTTGTGTAGTTTAAGGCCTACCAGAGAATTATGACTTTCAGATGCCTGTGCATTACATGCAATATGCCCCTATCAGCATTATGTCACCCACTTGCATCTGTGTTAGGACAAGCTAGAGAACCAGGTGAGAGTTAACAGGATTCAGAAATAAGCCACAACAGCAAAACAACAAAGTTGCCTTCACAATTTGTTGAGGAAGTCAATATAACAATTCTTAACATCTTTTCTATCTTCAAAAGGATGAAAGTTCCTTCCAAAATACTAAGAACTATCTCCTTTTGAGGGAGAAGTCATAACACTTCTCTTAGAGTATTTGGAAATCCTTAACTTACCCATAACTTTGTTAGAAGAGGTATAACATAGGACATGACACTCTTTTACCTGGAAACTCATAGGAAAGTGCCCTGTCTAAAGAAGCTGAAGGCATGATGAAGAACCTAAATAAAGCTCAAGATATATGTCCATTCGTTCATGTTTTTATTGTTAGGAGATGTCCAGTTACGGCTCACTCAGAGTGACACTATGTACAACAAAACGAAAACACTCCCTGACACTGTGCTATGCCCAGTATTACATCAGTGTTCATAGGATTTTCTATGGCTGATTGTATTTTGAGACTGCTTCGGAGGTGGGCTGCCAAGTCCTTCTCCCATTTTGTGGTGCTGGGATCAAACCTAGTGCCTCAGAGAGTGCAGAGCAAAACTCTACCTAGTAAGTTAAAACCTAGCACCTAATTCACTCATAGGCCCTCTATATTGCAAA
Source organism: Pedetes capensis (assembly GCA_007922755.1). Taxonomy (NCBI): domain Eukaryota; kingdom Metazoa; phylum Chordata; class Mammalia; order Rodentia; family Pedetidae; genus Pedetes; species Pedetes capensis. Next base: position 17,139 of record VMDO01017500.1, on the reverse strand, counting down.
AATTGTTAAGTGTTATACTCATCAAGTTTTCATAATTCCATTTTCAAGAGATTTTGTATTTTAATTTTGGTCAAATATGTGAAAATCTAAACCATACTATTATATACAGAGGTAAGCCATTCATTTAGTATAAAATTCAGAACTTTATAAAGATTTAGAATGCAGAGATGTACATACAAGCATGCATACATGAAATAGTAGCCTTCCCCAGCGCATATACTGATCTCCATTTATTCTACTCTATTTAAACAAAATAATTGCCTAAGTGAAGCATTCCCTAGAGCCATGTCCTTCTAATGCTTAGGCAGATAGGTTTTCTATTGTATATATATGATTGTTTTTGCACATGCTATTAGAACACAGAAAGTGCAGTTTTGCATATCTGGACCCTTACCTAACATGGGTACTATGTGTGAATCTTTGTTCTATATCCAGTTTCTTCTGGATATATTCACAGGGAAACATACCTAAGTTGGGAATATTCATTAATGGACATATTGTTCTGAAACCTCTGTTATTTTGAAAGTAAAGCACCTGAAGAATGTAACATACTCCATTTAGCAACTGAAATCTTTTGACAACAGTTTCCTTTAAAAAGTGAGTCATGAGCCAGGTGGAGTGGTAAACATGGATAGCCTGTAAACCCAAGCTCCATTTAGTGAGATTTATAAAGTTCTGAATTTTATACTAAATGAAGCTAAATGACTCAAAGGAGGAAGCAGGAGGTCCCAAGCTCCAAGATACAGGCAGTCTGCATAATTTAGTGAGACCCTGAGTCAAAATAAGAAGTAAAAAGTGGGCCAGTCGTGTGACTCAGTGGTAGAGTACTTGCAAATGCATGTGTGGAGCTGTGGGTTCAACTCCCCAGGACCACAAAAAAGAAAACAAAGTGAGTTATAATACTTTTCCACTGCATTTTGGTAATAGTGCTCATTATTTACACACACATGTTATTCAAGCTTGTGAAATTACATGAAAAATAATGGAAATTACATATAATTCTATATTGCCAATATTTAAGTAAAGAAAACATTTTATACCTATCACCAACTTGTGCTTTTTCTGCAAAGGTTAACAGCAAATTCCCTCTTATTGAATGGCGTTTTGTGTCTAGTTTACTCTCATGTAAATTTTTAACTTGTACATTTTCCTCGTTTTCTGACAAGTTTTATAAAAGACTTACATATCCTAACACAATTTGAAGACATTAGCATAACAGTTCTTACTCTAAATGGATTCTAAAATTTTGGAAAATTTTATAACATCATCCTCCCCACCAAATCTGCAATGTTTATATAATATGGATTGCTTCCTTGCAAAGCATGCAAGCACGAGGGTCTAGGTTCAACCCTCAGTACCGCCAAAAAAAAAAAAATATATATATATATATATATATATATATATATATATATATATGTATATATATATGTATATGCAGCACTTGCATATATATACATACAGTGGTCCAGCACTTGCAATATGAAGCAATATGGATAGCTTCATTTACAAATATTTGCTGATCAGATCTAGGATGCTACCAGGGAAAATAAGGAACAGTAATCTTGACTACTCTTTACAACAATAAGATTACATATTAAATATCATGATATGCTGTAAATGGTATGTGCTCTCTTTCCTTGGAGAAAGCATTGTCTCATGGTCATAATATAGTGCCCACAGTGATACACACACACACACACACACACACACACACACACACACACACACGTATACACCTAGACTCACACAGTTACGTAGTATGCATGAAACAATACAGTAATGCTACTTTATGTTGTCCACCCATGTTTGTCAGTTTGCCACACTGTGGGGGCTTGCGTGTTGCAATGAGGCTGAGAGCTCTGCCACTGTAACCTCAGACATGAGCAAGGATACCCATGGTGGACAGGTTTTCAGCTGACCTTCCAGACTAAGACAAACTAGGGAGTAGGACCTGGCGAGCCACTCCCGAAACAACTAGACATTAAAAAGCCTATGGATAGTAAAAAGACACTGTCAGATATAGTGCCAGAAAATGAGGCCCCCAGGTTGGAAGGCACTCAAAAGACTACTGGGGAAGAGTTGCCTCCTCCAAGCAGAATCTACCTTGATGACAGAAATGGAGTAAGGCCCCAGGGTGCTCAACTTGCTGATGTGGCACGACGCAAAATGAGGAGAAACAACTGCAAATATCCATTAATAATTGGAACATGGAATGTACTCAGTATGATCTAGGCAAGTTAGAAATTGTTAAAAGAGAAATGGGGTGCATAAACATTGATATTCTAGGCATCAGTGAGCTAAAATGGACCGGAATAGGCCACTCTGAGTCAGACAATCATATGGTCTACTATGCCGGGAATGATAAACTAAAGAGAAATGGGGTTGCATTCATCATCAAAAAAAACATTTCAAGATCTGTCATAAAATACAATGTTGTCAGTGATAGAATAATATCCATACGCCTACAAGGAAGGCCAGTTAATATGACTATTATTCAAATTTATGCACCCACCACTAAGGCCACAAATGAAGAAAGGGAAGACTTCTATCAGCTTCTGCAATCTGAAATAGATCAAACATGCAATCAAGACATACTGATAACCACTGGTGACTGGAATGCAAAGGTTGGAAACAAAGAAGTCTCCATAGTTGGAAAATATGGTCTTGGTGACAGAAACGAAGCTGGAGATCACATGATAGAATTTTGTCAGACTAATGACCTTTTCATTACAAATACATTTCTTCAACAACATAAATGGACACTATACACATGGACTTCACCAGACAGAACATACAGGAATCAAATTGACTACATGTGTGCAAAGAGACGATGGAAAAGCTCTGTACAAAATGTGAAAACAAGACCAGGTGCTGACTGTGGATCAGACCATCAACTTCTCACATGCAAGTTCAAACTGAAGCTGAAGAGAATTAGAACAAGTATACGAGAGCCACGGTATGACCTTGAGTATATCCCACCTGAGTTCAGAGACCACCTCAAAAATAGGTTTAATGCATTAGACACAAATGACAGGAGACCAGAAGAGTTGTGGCATGACATAAAAGATATCATTCAAGAAGGAAGCAAAAGGTTCTTAAAAAGATAAGAAAAAAAGAAAAGACCAAATTACATGTCAAAAGGGACAGTAGAACTTGCCCTTGACCGTCCAGCAGCTAAAGTACAAGGAAGACATGATGAAGTTAAGAAACTAAACAGAAGATTTCAGAAGGCAGCTTGAGAAGGCAAAAACAAATATTATAATGACATGTGCAAGGAGCTGGAGGCAGAAAACCAAAAGAGAAGAATACATTCTGTGTTTCTGAAGCTTAAGGAAATGAAGAAAAAATTCAAGCCTCGAGTGGCAGTAGTGAAAGTTTCTACAGGGAAAATGTTAAATGATGCAGGAAACATCAAAAGAAGATGGGAAGAATACACAGAATCATTATACAAGAAAGAATTAGTAGATGATCAACCATTCTAAGAGGTTGCATATGAAGAGGAACCAATAGTGTTGAAGGATAAAGTGGAAGCTGCCTTGAAAGTACTGGTGAAACACAAAGCTCCAGAAATTGATGGGATACCAATAGAGATGTTTCAACAAACAGATGCAGCACTGGAGGTGTTAACATGTTTATACCAACAGATTTGGAAAACAGCTACTTGGCCAACTGAATGGAAGAGGTCCATGTTTGTGCCTATTCCCAAAAAAGGGATCCAACTGAATGTGCAAACTATCAGACATTATCATTAATATCACACATCAGAAAAATTCTACTAAAGATCCTTCAGAAGTGACTGCAGCAGTATATAGACAGGCAATTACCGGAAAATCAAGCGGGATTCAGAAGAGGGTGGGGAACCAGGGTCATCATTGCTGATGTCAGGTGGATATTAGCTGAAAGCAGAGAATATCAGAAAGATGTCTATCTATGTTTTATTGACTATGCAAAAGCATTTGATTGTGTGGATCATAACAAATTATGGATAACGCTTTGGAAAATGGGAATACCAGAACACCTAATTGTGCTCATGAGAAATCTGTACATGAACCAGGAGGCAGTTGTTCAAATAGAACAAGGAAACACTGCCTGGTTTAAAGTTGAGAAAGGTGTGCATCAGGGCTGTATACTCTCACCCTATCTCTTCAATTTATATGCTGAGTGAATAATCCGAGAAGCTGGACTTTATGAGGAAGAAGGCAGCATCAAGATTGGAGAAAGACTCATTAAAAACCTGCGTTATGCAGATGACACAACTCTGCTTGCTGAAAGTGAAAAGGATTTAAAACATTTACTGATGAAGATCAAAGATCATAGCCTTCAATATGGGTTGCAACAAAACATCAACAAAACAAAAATCCTTACGACTGGGTCAGCACGCAACTTCACAATAAATGGAGAAAAGATTGAGGTTGTCCAAGATTTTCCTTTGCTTGGCTCTATAATCAACACCCGTGGAAGCAACAGTGAAGAAATCAAAAGACGCATTGCTCTAGGAAAAGCTGTGGCAAAAGATCTCTTTAGAGTATTGAAAAGCAAAGATGTCACATTGAAGACGAAGGTGTGTCTGACTCATGCCATGGTATTTTCAGTGGAATCATATGGTTGTGAAAGCTGGACATTGAACAAGTGAGGCAGGAAAAGAATTGATGCTTTTGAATTGTGGTGCTGGAGACGTCTATTGAATATATCATGGACTGCCAAAAGAACCAACAAATCTGTCCTAGAAGAAGGGCAACCAGAGTGCTCCTTGGAAGCAAGAATGGCCAAACTGCGTCTTACATGTTTCGGACATGTAGTCAGAAGAGATCAATCCCTGGAGAAGGACATCATGTTTGGGAGAGTGGCAGGTCAACGCAAAAGAGGAAAACCCTCCACCAGATGGATTGACACAGTGTCTGCAACAATGGGCTTAAACATAAGTAAGATGGCTTGCCTGGCACAGAATCGGCAAGTATTTTGATCTGCTGTAGGTGGGGACACTATGAGTTGGACTCGACTCGACGGCACCTAACAACAACAACAATTTTATGTTGTGAGGGTTACTAAAAATGGAAATTTGTATACCTAATCCAAATAACCCTAAGACAATCCTGTAGTTGAACTACCGTAGAATTAATAAAAACACCTATTTTTCATTCAATTTGTAGCACAGAAATAAAAACTGAAGAAAATTGTATCTATTTGTACAAAACCTTCAAGTAAATATATTTTACAATGTTCTTCTTATAAGTTATTTGGTGAGCACCAAATATTTATTGCATTGGTTGAAGTAGAACTGAACAGAATTAGATATTAGTCATTCTCCCATAATGCGTATATGGAGTCATACTAAGTATAATAAATGCCCATTGAAATGAATAGTTCTATTAATTTCATTACAACTTTTTATGGGTGTTAAATTTAAAGATAATCTGAGCTAATTGATCTGAAAATAGATAATATGTAGTACTTCCAGGTTTTTCACTAAGGAAATTTATTGTAAATTTGATAATTCTCTCTTTTATTGTCAAATTATCTTATCTTAATATTTAAGATGCTATTTTGCAAGCTGGGCACAGTGGCACGTGTCTGTAATCCCAGCAGCTTGGGAGGCAGAGGCAGGAGGATCATAAATTTGAGACCACTGGCAGTCTGCGTAATTTAGTGAGACCCTGTCTCAATAAGTGAAAAAATGGGCTGGGGGTGTAGCTCAGTGGTCCAGCACTTGCAGAGCATCCAAGCCCGAGGCCCTGGGTTCAACCCCCAGTATTGCTAAAAAAAAAAAAAAAAAAAAAAAAGATACTATTTTGCAATGAAATCATAGTTGTTCATTATGACTTCTAGGTAGTATTCATTGTCTTTCTCTCATTTGCTTTTTTCCCCTAAATTTGTAATATAGTTAATTTTCTTTATTGTAACAAGCAGTGAATTTAGCATATTAAATAAAATAATCTTTTAACAAATGTGCATATATTTTAAGTAAATATTATTATATATATAATTAACTCCCAAAATATGTTAAAACAACTTTAATCCTTTGTATATAAATTCATAAAATACTTGAAGGTTTGCAACATGAAAAAGTCATTATTATTATTACTTTATTACAGATGAATGAAAATGTCAATTACAACTAGATTAACTGAAATAATGGTGAGGATAAACTAAAAATAAGAATTAAAGTAAAACTGATCATAATGTTGTACGAGGTGAGAAGGGATTTTAATGTAAGGTTATTGAACTAGTATTCAGTACCTACAGCTATGTTTATATATTTAATAGTTGTTTACATGCAATTGTCGTTTTCTGATGCCATTACTGAGGAGATGGTCCACTTTGACAATATTATGATTTTGGAGTGACAACACTCAGGAATGATGAGGTTCTGCTGAAAGTCACCAAATTCTCCAAGATCCTCAAAAGATAGAGATCAATTTATTCTTAAGTAGATTAGAACCCCATTTACAGCTTTCTGGAAAATTTAATGTTAACACAAAGCTTGACCTCAGCCTTCTCTAGATGGGATGCTAGCAGTAGTTCCAACCCTACCCAGCAGCTCAGCCTTCTCAAATGAGTAAGCATTGGAAAGACAGAAAACACAGTATGTGAACATGAAAAACAGCTTGAATAGGTATAAGAAGTAAAGAAGATAGAGAGGCAGCAATGTGGTCAATCAACACTGCTCCCAGAGCATTGTTAATATCATGATTAGAGAGACAGGGCAAGAGATTCAAACATGTCCAGCCATTTCCAAGAGTCAGTCACGGGCTGATTAATGTCACCGAATCAGCCTCAATTAGGTTAGCTTTCTACAGAACTACAGGAATAGACAGATTTTCTTTTCACTTACCTGAATGTAAAAAAAAAAAGGGAAAAAAAAAGTTACAAGCACATGTGCAATACAAATACAATATTTTAAGTATCTTGACCAATAGCAACCAAAATGTCACCATCAGTTAAAATGTCAGTTATTTGCTGGCTATTGAAATCAAGGATAATTTCCTCTTTCTTTTATCTTCTTGTCTATTTTTCCTCATTCAGTATTTGATGTCATTGCATTGTCTTCTGGCTTGCATTTAATCTAATTTGAAATGTTCTATCCTTCTCTTTCATCTTGGTCTCCTTATTGACATACATGTGGGCTAGGATTTAGCTCAGTTAGAGTGCTGCTCAGCACTTTCTGAGGACCTGAGTTTCATCCCCAGCACCACAAAAATGGGAGAAGGATGTGGCAGTCCACTCCCAGAACAATCCCACAACAATCAGCCACTGAAAACCCTGTGAGGGTCATTATGAGTTGGACATGATGGTACCTAACAACAACAACAAAAACTATGTGTACTATTATTATATACAATGCTACCTTTTGATTCAGGTATACATTGGGCAGTGATCATCTCAGGATAATTAGTGTATCTCTTGCCTTAAACTTTTCTCATCTCTTTATAATGAGTACCCTCAGATTTTTCCCTTCTATTTTGAGATGCAGAACGTATTATTGTTGATTATATTCATGCTGCTGTGCCACAGAACACCAGGAATGGATGTTCCCACAGGTCATCTGAAAATTCTTTTCTATCTCCAGAAGTAAGTTCAACATAGATTCCCTGGGTTCAGAACTTTGATAGCTTCATAGAAAGTAGTTTTTATATTACCCATTTCTTTTTGTTATTGTTACCAATGGGGCAGAGGTCTTTCACATTATTTCTACATTCTAACCAAAAAAGAATTTCCACATGTTCTTCTTGAACTTAGTTAAACCAAAAATAGGGCAAAATATATCTCAGTGGGAAATATTATGAAAGAGTGACATTATAACTTCTGAATCCTTAAGGACTCCCTTCTAAGATTTTAAGGAAGTGACTGGTACGTTGGTTTTATATCTCAGCTATATTATTATGATAGCCCTTCAAGTGGAAGAAATTGTTTCTTTGAGCAATAAGCAAAATGAATGCCATTAGAAAAGCATGATTTTTCTATCATATGGAAAGGAAATGGTTGGACAAAAAGAATAAAAGGATACAATTATGTGTCCAGAGAGTGAAACCCCATAAATTTTAACCTCGCTTCCTTCCTAAGGCACCCTGAATGCTACTTCCAACACACAGTGCATAGCAAGCCCTAGAAAAGTACCGACTACTACATTGCATATGGAAAATGAAGTCTGACATGGATGAACAGTTGTCTTCTACTGGGTTTTAGTCACAATTTTGGTATACTATTATGATATTAGAGCCTGCAGCCGGAGCCCTGTGGCATCCGATCCCGTCAGATCTCGGAAGCTAAGCAGGGTCAGGCCTGGTTAGTACCTGGATGGGAGACTGCCTGGGAACACCAGATGCTCCAGGCTTGGGAGAAGGACCTGGCAACCCCCTCCCAAAAATCAATCTGCCATTGAAAACCCTATGAACAGCAGGGAAGCACTGGCAATAATGTTTCCCCTGTTGTACAGAGGGTCGCTATGAGTCAGATACCGACTCGACGGCACCTAACAACAACAACAACAAATTATGATATTAGGCCACACAAGTTAGAAATACCAAAAAAAATCATCTGGATTAGTGAAGACTAGATTCAAATTCATACAACAGAAAACATAAAAATATAATGCCTTAAGCAAGTTAAAATTTGAATGGAAGAACTAGTTTGATTGCCTTAACATATCATCAAGAATCAGTCTTACATCTACATTTTCCTCTACCCTAGAGATTTACCTTGTGATGCAAGATGACTACACTAGCTCCACCATCACAATGGACTATATACTATAGGAAAAAAGAAAGGTAGACAGGCAAAGGGTCTCTTGCAGTTAGGTTATTGCACTTCAAGAAACATTGCTTCTTATGCCACTGGCCAGAATTTAACTACATTGCTACTCTCTGTAAAAAGAAAAGTACTACCTATAGTGTTTTTTAAATTCTAGAAGAAAATGTTCCTACCTAAAGAAATTAATCTTCTATCTTTACTGATGCTGTTGTTAGGTACCATCAAGTCGGGACTCACACACAGCAACCCTATGTACCAAAGAACAAAATACTCCCCATCACTGTGCCACACCCAGCACTATTGTCAGGGCTTCTCTGCTATTCATAGGGTTTCAACAGCTAATTGTCTGAGGTGTAATTTGTCAAATCCTTCTCTCAAATCTACAGCATAAAGTATTACCGGGAGTTCTTCCATCCAAGGACTAACTAGACCTGACTCTGATTAGCTACAAAGATCTGACAAGATTAGAAGCCAGGATGGTATGGCTGTAGGCAAGTTTTCTATTAGTAAGAAATAAATTGTAATGACTATCATAGTAGGAATCCAACAGCCTCTCTCTTAGACACCTATCACAAAAGGCTTGGGAATAAGAACATTAATAACAAGAGTTTTTGTTGTTGTTAGGTGCCATGGAGTTGGGTCTGACTCGCAGACAGCCTAGGTACAATAGAACAAAACACTCCACAACTCTGTTCCAGGCATATGTTCTTCTTTTTATGTTTAAGCCCTCTGTTGCAGACACTGTGTAAATCCATCTAATGGAGGATTTTTTTTTTCATTGACCCTCTAGTCTCCCAAACATGATGTCCTTCTCCAGGGACTGGTCACTCCTGACATGTCCAAAGTACATAAGACACAGGCTAACCGTATTTGCTTTCAAGGAGCACTCTTCTTGAACATCTTCTAAAATGGATCTGTTGGTTCACATGGCAGTCCATGGTGTATTTAATATTCATCCCCAGCTCCATAATTCAAAAGCATCAATTCATCGCCTGTCTCCCTTAATCAATGTCCAGCTGTCTCAACCATATAATGTGATTGAAAATATCATGGCATGGATTGAATTTGGTGGCTCATGCATGTAATCCTATTTACTTGGGAAGTGGAGGCAGGATGATTGAGAGTTTGAGGCCAGAGGCAGCCTGTGTAATTTAGCAAGACCCTGTGCCAAGATAAAAAGTAAAAAAATGGGCTGGGGTTGTAGATCAGTGGTAGGGTACTTGCAAAACAGCACGAGGCCCTGAGTTCAACCCCAAGTACCACAAAAAATATTATGGCATGGATCAGGCACACTTTTGTATTCAATGTGACATGTTTACTTTTCAACACTTAAAAGAGGTCTTTTGCAACAATTTTCCTCCTATGCAATGTTTCTTTTGATTTCTTGACTGCTGCTACTTAAGTGGGTGTTGATTGCAGGACTATGTAAAGCAAAATTTTGGACAACTCAATTTTTTCTATGTTTATCCTGAAGCTGCTCACTGACCCAGTTGTAAGGAATTTTGTTTAGTTGATGTTGACACTCAATCCATTCTGAAGGCTGTGTTCTTTTGTCTTCATCAGTTTCAAATTTGCTTTACTTTCAGCAAGTAAAATTGTGTCACCTGCATAACACAGGTTGTTAATGAGCCTCTCTCCAATCCTGATGCCATATTCTTTTTCATAAAGTTCAGCTTCTCAGATTATTTTCGCAGCCTAGAGATTGAAGAAATATGGTGAAGGGATATAGCCCTGAAGCACACCTTCCTTGACTTTAAACCAGGCAGTGTTTCTTTGTTCTGTTTGAATGACTGCCTTCTAGTCCATGCACAGGCTCCTCACGAGTACAATTAAGTGTTCTGGTATTCCCATTCTTCACTATTATCCATAATTTGTTGTGATCAACACAGTCAAATGCCTTTTCATAATCAATAAAACATGGATACACATCTTTCTGATACTCTGTACTTTTGGTTAACAACAATCTGATATGAGAAAAGATGTCCCTGGTTCCACATCCTGTTCTGAATCCTGCTTGAATTTCTGGCAATTCCCTGTCTATATACTGCTACAGTCACTTTTGAATGATCATTAGTAAAAATTTCCTTGCATGTGATTTAATGATATCATTAGATAATTTCCACATTCTATTGGATGCCTTTTCTTGGGAATAGGCACAAATATGAATTTTTTCCAGAGAGTTGGCAAGGTAGCTGTTTTCCAAATCTCTTGGGATACTCAAGTGAGCACCTCCAGTGCTGCATCTGTTTGTTGAAACATCTCTATTGCTATTCCACCAGTTCCTGGAGCCTTGTGTGTTGCCAATTCCTGCAAGGCAGCTTCCACTTTTTTCTTCAGTACCATTAGTTCCTGATTTATATGCAGCCTCTTAAAATGGTTGATCATCCACCAATTCTTTTTGAGAAAATGTCTGTGTGTATTTATTCCATCTTCTTTTGATGTTTCCTGCATTATATATTGTCCCTGCAGAATTCCTCACTATTGACACTCAAGCCTTGAAATTTTTCTTCAATTCTTTAAGACTGAGAAAAACATAATGTATTTTTCCTTTTTGGTTTTCTGTCTCCAGCTCTTTGCACATGACTTTACAATATTTGATTTTGTCTTTTCAAGCTGCCCTTTGAAATCTTCTGTTTACTTCTTTAACTTCATCATGCCTTACTCTGACTTTAGCTGCTTGACATTCAAGGGCAAGTTTCTGAGTCTCTTTTGATATGTAATTTGATGTTTTCTTTTATCCATTTTTAATAACCTTTTGCTTTTCTCACGAATGATACCTTTTATGTCATACCATATCTCATCTTGTATTTGATCATTAGTGTCTAAATCATCAAATCTGTTCTTTTTTTTTTTTTTTTTTGCGGTACTGGGGGTTGAACCCAGGGCCTCGCGCCTTCATGCTCTGCAAGTGCTGGACCACTGAGCTGCACCTCAGCCCATTTTTTTTTTTTTTTACTTTTTTGAGACAGGGTCTCACTAAGTTACACAGACTAAATCTGTTCTTTAGATGCTCTCTGACATTAGTTGGGATATACTCAAAGTCATATATTGGCTCCTGTACACTTGTTCTAATTTTCTTCAGTTTCAGTTTAACCTGAATATGAGCAGTTCATGGTCTGATCCACAATCAACATCTCGGTCTTGTTCTAACTTCTGATATTGAGATTTTTCATTGTCATTTTCCATAAATGTAGTCAATTTGGTTCCTGTATGTTCCATCTGGTGAATTCAATGTGGTGAATTCCATAGTCACTGTTTATGTTGGTGAAAACATGTATTTACAAAGAAAAGGTTTTTGGTCTGACAATATTTATCATGCAAACTCCAGCACTGCTTCTGTCACCAAGACTGTATTTTCCAATTATTGAGCCTTCTTCTTTGTTTCCAACTTTTGCATGCTAGTCATCAGTAATTATCAGTGCATCCTGATTGCATCTTTGATCAATTTCAGATTGCAGAGGCTGGTAAAAATCTTTCCTATCTTCATTTGTGGCCTGAGTGGTGGGTGCATTAACTTGAATAATAGTCATATTAACTTATCTTCCTTATAGGCATATGGATATTATTCCATCATTGAGAGCATTGCACTTCATGAGAGATCTTGAGATGTCTTTTTTGATGATTAATGAAACCTTACTTCTTCTTAAACTGTCATTCCTGGATTAGTAGACCATATGACTATTCAAAATGACTCATATCAGTCTATTTTAGCTACTGATGTCTAGAATATCAATGTTTGTGTGTTCCATTTCCCTTTTGATGATTCTAATTTTCCTAGATTCATACTATGTACATTCTACCTTCCAATTATTAATGGATGTTTATAATTGGTCCTTCTCATTTTGAGTTGTGCCACATCAGTGTAGGGAGGTCATCACTGGGGATTTACTCCATTTTCATCATTAAGGTAGATTCTACTTTGAGGAGGCAACTCTTCCCATGTTGTCTTTTGAGTGCCTTCCAAACTGGAAGTCTCATTTTGTGGCCCTATATGTAACTGTGTTTCTCTGCTTTTCATAGAATTTTCAATGACTAATTGTTTCAAGTGTAGTTAGCCATGTCCTCCTCCCGAGCCTGCCTTACTTTGGAAGCTCAGCTGAAACATGTCCACTATGGGTGACCCTGCTGGTGTCTGTAATATCCGTTGCAGAGCTTTCGCCAACACAGTAACACACAAGCCACCATCATAGAGCAAACTGATAGATGTGGTGGAACAGAGATTAGATATACACACTATAAATATAAATGCCTTTTGCAGCAAATGTTAAACTATTCTGTACCACATTAATTATCCTTAACTAAGAAGGCCTGATTCAGTCAACAACCCAGCAAGAGGCAGAAAACACAAAGATTTGTACTAGAAAGTATCATATAAAAATTTTAAATTATAGCAAGGGATTAGAATATTAAAATGTTGGTTAATAAGGATATAGAGAGAGCTAACGAGGAGCAGCCATCTCCTAAAGGGCTGAGATTGAGCACTCAAGGAAGAGAGCATTCCTAAAGTGAACTGAGACTTCTCTGGCTTCCTAGATACTGGAGGAATTGCTGTGATGTTTGGTCAGGAGAATTGATTGGAAATGACTCTCTGGTGTTCCAGGAAGAAGCCATTCATGGCGAGGCTCTGTACTACTGAGCAGAATATACTACAAAGCTGCTCAATGGGCCAGAGGGAGTATACAAGTTATTCAGGAGACTTGCCTCCCTGCACCATTTCAGGGTGAAACTAGGATGAAAGGGGGATCAGGAAAGTTGGTTGGTTTTAATTAAATAAGGTACATATTAATCTGACAAAATATAATTCTGCATTCTTACAGGATACAATCTGTTTTGACATGCACACTGTAGAAAGATTCAATCAAGCTAATTCGCATGTCTTGTCACCACCTTTTTTAGTAGTGAGAATGCTAAATACTTATTCTTTTAACTACTTTGGAAAACATTTTGGTCACCATGAAGTGCAATAGATCACTAAATTTTTCTCTTCCAGTCTGCCTGAAACTTTGTAACCCCTGGTCAACATTACCACTTTCCCTACCAATCTCCCACTTCTTCTCCCCCACCTCCCAGCCTCTGGTAACCATTCTTCTTATTTTCTGTTTCTGTGCCATCAACTTTTTTGGATTCCACATATAATGAGATTCCATTCCTTTCTACTTTCTGTCTATGCCTGGCTTTTTCACTAGTATAATACTCTCCAGATTCATCTATGTTGTCAGAAATGGCATAGTTTCCTTTTTTCTTAAGGTGGCATTGTGGTACATTATGTATATACCACATATTCTTTATCTGTTCATCTCTTGATGAACACTTAGGTTGACTACAAATCTTGACTACTGGGAATAATGCTGAATTGAATATGGGAGTGCAGCCATGTCTTCGAAGTACCAATTTTAATTCCATTGGATATACACCAGCAGTGGGATTGCCGGATCACATGGTACTTCTATTTTCAGTTTTTCGAAGGAAACTCCCTGGTTTTGAAAGTGGAAGTGTTTATTTACATCTCCCACAATAGGGTTCCTGGGTTCCCTTTTCTTAGTCATGTCTACTGCAGGAGCCAAGCATGACAGAAGCTAGTCACTCTAGGAACTGAAAGCTGCAGAAGCCAAGAGATTCAGAACCCCTTGAGAGGGATTCTATGACTCCAGAAAGTAAACTTTTTCTTCACTAATGCACAATGACATTGTACAGTGACAAATTTGGACATTGTTCCAGCTGGCAAAAGAGTATTCTTTAAAAGGGGTGTTCCAGTTTCACCGAGAAGGGAATAAAAAATGAATTTTGAACTGAGAGGCAATAAATTTATAAATACTACCAGCCTTAAATAATTATAGAGAAAGCATGAAATGAGTATTCTGTCCTTTATGATCCTTTTCATCCATATCTGAATTTAACATGTGATAACATATTCTGAAATGAGTGACCCAATATACATACCTGCATGAGAAAGAAGAGAAAGAAGAAAGAGGCCATAAAACAAGAAGAAATATATTTTTCACATATGAAAATGTTCTTGCTCATAAAGTTGCAAGGAAAGGCTACTCCATGAAAGACATAAAATTTTAAAAGTGTTATACACATGTACACTGTGCTTTTAATACACAATGACACCTCCATCTGCAAATTTAGAATCTGAGCAATGAAATTATCACAACATATCCTTCAGATGATAAAGTAGAAGGGATACTTCCCTATAGAAGTAAGCTTGTTCCCAAAATACCTTCAAGTTTGATTTACTTCTTGCTTTCCTAAATAATCTCTGAATTTTAAAAAAATGAAATGTTTTTTCTATGTTTGAAAAATTTAGATACAGATACATATTACTTCTAATTCCTAAGATATAAAAGTACAGATATTCATCTGTAAGAAAAGGAAAATAAAAATTTTCTCCAGATATGGAAGGTTTCCATAGTTCAAAAGAAAGGAAAAGATCTGCTGAATGAGAGCAATTGACTTTCCATAATATAAAATTAAAGGAATAAGGACACATATTAGAAGATTAAATTTGTCAATTTTTTTCATTAAGCTATATTGATTAATAGTAAAAAGAATGTGATGACAATGTGATACAAAAATTTAACAAATTTTTTTCTCTATTTTTAAACAATAACTATGATTAATTTTATAGGCTATCAATATTTGCTGTGTTCATATATGTCCAGATTTTTAAAATTCATACTCTGTGCAATGCTATACTTTTTACTGCCTAATATACACAGACAGCTTTCCATATAATTATTGCATATTTATTGAGTATTTATAATTCATATTATCTTTAAAAGGTTAAAAAAGGCACCAAACACCCAATATTGTTATAAAAATATTGCTTCTTGATTTTTAGCTAAGAGTAAGGGTAAGACCAGACAAAATAGGAAAGTCTTTATTTTTTAAGGAAAATGGTATTTCTCAGCAATTTTTCTTTCTTAATTTGGTGGTAAATATTTCAATTCACAATAAGGAATATTTATGCACCAAGCAAAATAAAATCTATTTATATCAGTATTTTTCAAAGAGTGAGATCAAGTATTGAGTGTTTCCATATGATACACAAGTATAGGGACCTGGGAACTTATCTGAAATCCAGAGCAGGAAGCCTGATCTTTACAGAAGACAGAAATTCTCTTGGGATCATGTTTCTACAAGGTTCGATTGGAGCTTTGGAGGAGGGCATTGAATAGAGGAAACCTGTCTTGTATAGACCTAGGTTCTGGTCTTACCTCTACCATTCAGTGTCAAGCAGAGTTTTCTACTCACATCTCTAAAACTGTCTCCTTAGTTGTGAAAAGGACTAATAATTCCCATCGACTTCAGTGACTTTGAAAATAAATAAAATGTAATGAATGTAAATCCCTTCACACAGTGGCTGGAAAACTATAAACTTCTAACATATGGCATAGATCTGACTTAGTGTATCTATGATTTGAGGGAGTATTCCAGTGATCTAATTAACTCCTCCAACCAAGAAACAAATATTGAATTTCTTTATGTTCAAACAGTGATTATGTATCCACCTAAAAAGTCTTTAAGACTATTAAGTATAGTAAAAAAAAATTGTAAGACTTTATGAAATATCTTCATATGCACATTCAAAAAACAAAAGGCAAGAATAATAGCATAAAGCAACAAGAGGGGAGACATCGTTTTTGTAGATATTACTAAATATGTTGCAAAATTCTGAACAATAGAGCAAGAATCTAGATTTGCAGACCTAGTCTCTGGTCTTAACTCCACCACTCTGTGTTAAGTAATGCTATCTGTTAATCTATCTGATAGTGTTTATTTTCACAAGTAGTGCAGAAGATCATAATTATTATCATTAGCATTTATCTCTGAGGAGACAGCCTCAGAGAGGTTAAGGGATAGCACTCCCTGGCACTGAGTAGTAGAGGTAGGACAAGAAGGTATTTCTATACATTCTATATCCCTGCTTTCCAATGCCCTCCTCCACTGCCTCAATAGAGTGCAAGTGGAATCTCAGTCGCAACAGTTTCTGTCTTCTGAAAACACGAAGCCTCTTGCACTGCATTGCAGGAAAGCTACCAGTTGTTTCATTTACAGTATTGAAATATATGCATTGTTTCTTCAGAAAGTTATCATTTTTATAAAATTGATTTTTCAAATGTATATGTTTATATGCATACAAAATATCTATTTAAACAAAGGTGAGCTAGCATCCTATGACAAAGAAATATTTAAGTCTACTTTATTCTTTTCAACAGGGAATTCTTAGAGATTGTTACGTAATTACAAAGTTAAATTGGAATTGACATATTGGTGCTGAGCTTTGTCTTATTCTTCAATAATAATACAGTAAATTAAATTTCTCTTAATAAATAATTCTATTCTTCCTGCAAAAAAAGTTGTTTTAGCATGTTTTTTGTAGATCAC